>WKLE02002211.1:1881-23827 GCA_014885115.2 Asterionellopsis glacialis
ACCCTTGCAGTGACCACTCTTGAGTAAGGCTCTCAATGTGAAGGAGATCAACATCATCTTCTTCATTGAGAGCATCATCAGTAGTGGGTGGGGCAACAGGAGTTGTCATGACAACAATTCACCAAAAAACAATGTGAGGAAGACGTTGCATAAATTTTGAGGGTGTATGAGTACAGTTGTGTAGTAATTGGTAAACCTGAAAAAAAATTGTGTCAGATATGAGTCAAACCCAATTTTTGATGCTCTATCAATTGGTGATGGTTTGAGAGCCTATAAGTTGACCACAGAGAATGTGCGAACGATTTGATAAAATGAAAAATCTCAAATACATCTCTATATTGGTGTTTGAGATTAAATGTGTCCTCCACCAATCAAATAACTTGAAATGAGACAATCAGTGAATGAAAAATGTCCAGGACAAATGAGAGTGTGTGAAATGTGCAACTCAAATAGGAGTAGAGACGTATTTGAAAAATGGTGGTTAAGGTGGTAGATTGGCTTACAGCTGCCTAAGTAATTGCTATGCTATTTCTACAGGATTTTGTTGCATACTGGGCTAAAATCACAAAAAAATTCATTTTTTTCTGTATTTGGGTTCAAGATGGAACTTTGTCGTACTTTTTCACCTTCGGACCAAACTCTCTATATCACTGGAATCATAGGAGAAGATTCCGTTTCTTTTCAGAACACTTGTCAGAATATTCGTATATAATATATAGTAACGAAATAACTTTATGTTCGCTATTTTTTTCCCACTATAACTAACTTGACACTTGACATGCCTTCTCTCCTTCTCCGACTCCAACCCTCTAAGTATTGTTCTTCCCCTTCCCAGTACCATTCCTTTTTTTCTTGCCTGAAAAAAAAAACACATTTTTCCTCACCTTACCACATCTGCAATGTTGGGCCAGAATATATTAGTTTATGTATCTATGTAAAAGGTTTGATACTAACTTCTGACCAAATTACGGGATGAAACGGATCATTCCCAGAGTGTTGGGGTCTAAAACGAGAAAAATTATAAAAAAATAAATTTCTAGATAAAAGCACGGATTATTTATGCACCCACTTGGCGAGCGAAAATCTTTAGATGCGTTTTTCTCGAAATCGATTTCGACAATTTTTTTTAATCCATTTAGTCGGCGACGGATGTTTTCTATGCGCCTGTGTTACCGTATGTAAGAGCCGGACATTTTTTCTTGGGATTTAAAGGGTTATTAATATAACATATCAAACTCAACTCAGGAAAAATATATCCTTAGTCTGGTTAATTCACTCCTCGAAGAGTGAAACCCAGCGAAGCATACGGTATGAGACACCTGCTCAGGGGTGACAGCGCCCGAAACCGCGAACAAGGCACCGAAATCCAAGCAGAGGGAAACGAGACTACAGTATTCGTACAGAGTACATAGTACCCGGTAGTGCTCTATTAGGACTACATCTGCGGCTCATGGTCCATCAACCGTCATCTTGATTCGAAACCCACGGCAGAGACACACTTCTTGTTGACCCCAAAGAAAGTGAACCCTTGGAGAGCTACCTCGCTTACAAACCCTGGCTGCTTCCATCAAAAGCAACCAACATAAAATCATTATAGAAAAGAAAACAATGTCAAGATCAGCATTGTGGCATCAAGAAGTGAATGTTCAGAAACGTGAACGACAAGCACAAGAAACATTTGAAGCAGTCTTAGAAGAAGGACGGAACAATCGTTCCAAAGGTGTAATACCATTATGGGGACCTGATGATACCTTTAACTTGAATCCAGCACTGCTGGGAAATATTGTCAAATCACCATACTTTCTCAAATGTTGTACAGAATTACATGATTGGAATTCAGTAGTGGATGAAATTTATTATGAAGTGAAACATATGGAACCACATACAATAGGTACGTTGCTCTCTTGTTTTCCACAGAAATTGTTGCAGTTGATATTGTTTTTATTTTTTGCGAATCTCTTTATTTATTATTCGGAGTTGAATCGTGCCGTGTACCGTATCCTCGGTCCTGCTCTTAGTTAACACATTCATGTGTGCTGTGTGTATGTGTCCCTCTCATACTTTTTATTTGCGTGAAAAAGTATCTGATACAATCAAGACAGTATTAATTGTTCAGTCAACAAGCCAAAAAGAAGCCTAGCAATTGTGTACCATTCTAGAGTTTTGGTATGAAATATGTTGTCGTCATTATGTTGTTTTACATCTTTGTGTGAAATCATGTCATCTCAATAGATCGCTACAATTTCTTTTTATTTTCTTTCTCTCGCTCTTTCATTAAAAAATACTACTACATTGTAAATATATATCTATAGGTGCATCGAAAGCACCATCTACAGCATTTTGTCTATTAGTGCGATTATTTACATTACGTGTGACCGAAAAACAAATGCAATTAATGTTAGACCATGTTGATAGTCCCTACATACGTTGTATTGGATTTTTATATTTACGGTATGCATCGGATCCTGCAGGATTATGGACATGGGTAGAACCATACGTATATGACGATGAGGTTGTCAAAATTCAACAACGTCCTAATAGCGGTGGTGTTGGTGGAAGATACATTAGAGGAGGAGGACGTGGTGGTAGTGGACAAGATCACGAACAAATGACAGTTGGAAAGTATGTACGACAATTATTAGAAACAAATCAATATCATGGTACATTATTACCACGATTACCCGTCACAATTGAACGTGAGATTAAAGTGAAACTATTACAGGCGGAAAAAATCGAAGAGCGAGCTAAGAAACATTTTAAAAATTCAAGATCTATGGATTATTTTCGTAAACTCGGGTCGAATATTAAGGCATTGTACGGGGATGACGAAAATCCAGTCACGTGGTATGATGCCATAGTCGATCGTGTCATTACCAAACATGAAGAAACAGGTGCTGATTTACCTCGACCCAAGTTTGTTGTCACATTTCCACAATATGGTAATACGGAAACTGTTACCTTGGGCGAAATAGATTTTCGTGATGCAGATCATCATGGAAGTGGTAGCAGTAGTGGTGGTGGCAGATACGACCATCGAGGTGGTGGAAGTCATTCATATGACAGAGGATCAAGAGGTGACCATCATGATCACTACAACAATTCCCGTGGATATGCTGGACGTGGTGATGATCATCGGTCTAGTAGTAGAGGATATGCTCGAGGTGATGATCGAGGACGTGATCGATGGGATGATGATCGGGATCGTCATTACAATCGCGGTCGTGATAACTATCATCATGGTGGTAGAGCTCGGAGTAGAAGTAGAGAACGTGATGGTGATGGCGGTACACGAGGAGCATCTAGAGGTGTAGCAGGATCTTCTGAATTGGATGAACGTAGTCTTATGGACGAAGTTCTTCGACGAGAACGGGAAAAAAGTACAGCATCTGGAAAAGCATACGCAGCACGACCCCCCACTTGTAAAACAAGTCTTGCAGTTGATTCTCATGATGCACGTGATGGTGACCGACAGAACAAGCGATCTTATGATTATGGTACCGCAAGGGATCAGTCAAACTCTTCACGGAATACTAGCACGAGTTTTCCACAAAATGCTTCTTCGTCTTCTTCACAACCATCACAATCACAAACTGCAACCAGGAAAAAGACTCCAGAAGAATTAGCAGCAATTGAAGACAGGAAACGAAAACTTAGGGCAAAATATGGGTAAAAATATATAAGAATGCTGTAGGTCTTAAATAATTCTGAAGTATTGATAATTTTTCGAAGTCGTCACACCCCCAAAAGCCAAAGAGTAGATTTCTGTAGAGATTATACGAGAGTTGCTTGACACAACAAGGAAAGCTTACGAAAAGGCCTTCAATTAGACGCGGTTATTCAGATGGTCGACGATGGTCCAACGCGATTGTTTGGTGTTAGGTATCACGTGACCCGATATTAACAATTAAGAGGAGTGTAAGATCAAGTTGTGAAGACGCATTCACGTTTCTAATCTCTTACTTTATTGTTTTCGATTATTATTTGTCAGCCTAAAGCTTGCTTCTTGTTTCTTTCCTCCATTGAAGCCATTGATAAGAAATGAAGCTGAAAACATAGCCATGTGCGATGCCCTTCTCAAAGTAAATCCACCTCTACCAATGCCTGACCCAAGTGCCACTTTTTGTAAGACAAAAGTATAGAGATGAATGAAGTTGGTAGATACGACATTAAATTGGCGATGAGTGATTTAGTGTACAAGCTCTGTTTACCATTCCTACAGGAGAGTAGAGAGAAAGAGATAGGGGGTTCTGAATACAAGAGCAAAATTTCCAAACTTGAAAACTTACCAAGCAAGGCCCATGATCCAGTCAAAATATTCAGTTGAATCGAAGTTGTGGATGTTAACCTGTCATTTTCTGCAGCATCTTTCAGACAGAAAATCATGGTCGAAATAAGACAAAGACGTGATACGGCAGACCATTGTAAACTAACATCAAATAAAGGTTTGGAATGCTTATTCAGTTTAGAAGAGACAAAGAACAGCAACAGTAACAAGAATTTTAAGTAAGACAGGCAAAAGTTGTTGAAAAATTGCGTTGTTGTGTGATTCCCAATAAGATACTACTGTATCTTACCTCCATAAGATTAACTCCCTGTAGTATAGTCGAAAATATACCAGAAAATACGAGTAACAATAGATTTCGATAACCATTGGCACTTTTATGCTTTGTCCGAAGACCGCGTATTATCGATGGTATTCCGACCCATAGTTCTTTCAACAACGAATTATTGTTAACTTGTTCTTGTTCCTCTCGATCGTTGTTTGTTTGTAAATGAATACCACCCTGTTTCCAACCTTTGTAAGAAACTATGCAGCTGTATAATCTTGTCAAAAACATACTCAAAATCAATATTATGGCAGGTCCAAACTTTGGATGGAAGGCTGCCTCTCCAGGAACGGAAAACAGGCCAATACCAGGAAATGCTAATAGTCCCAGGTTAAGCCGCTTACAAGTGTCATTTTGGAGCTGATTATGGTCTGCAGCATCAGCCAACATGTACGACACACCTGACGCTAGTCCGAATCCTGCTGCACCACCCCACTTGGTGGCTAGTCTTATAGTATGAGTTTTGTCTGGTATAGCAAAGAGAGCAAGTCCTAAGGAACCCAGCAAACCAGACGCTATTTTGTATCTAGGTCCAAGAGATGATGATACAGATAAGTTCGTTATTCTTTCTTCTCCCTTGCTGTTTGATGTGCCTTCGTTGTCTTCCCGTTCAAATGATGAATCAGCAGTACCAAGGATTAAAGCTTTATAACGTTTACAATATTCACTCTGTTGAAATCTTTTCCTATGATCCGTTTGCGGCAGTTGGACCCATGGTTGACAGGACAGCACTACTTTGGAATTAAAACCAAAGCCATATGTAAGGTCATTCAAGCAAACCAAATCGAACAGCAATGCAAAAGCTGCCGCCCGGTAATTCATAGCTGATACTCAAAGATTGGTGTCGTCCTTATTGAATGTTTGGGGTGAAAGAGAGAATTTGAGATCGGAGCGGATGCAACACAACAACATGAATGCAAAGGTGTACGGTAGGCATGCATGCGTTTTTTTTTCTTTTTTCAGAGATAGAATTTTGCAATCAACTCCTTGTCCCTTTAGGCTGAAAATAAAAACGAGCGGAAGTGGTATCATTTGGAACACAAAAAATCGATGACATTGATTTTTGATTTTGATACCTGGGGAACCAGTGATTTTGAGATTTACATTCGTATATTATGAGATGGCTTTGTATCAGGTACCTGGGATTTTGTGATCTACTAAATAGTCTACTTGTATTCCCAGCAAAGTTACTGAACACATTGCTTCTAGCTACAAAAACAACCTAATATTTTGTACCATGTATGTACGAGGAATAGTATATCCTCATAATGTTCTTATCTGCTTTTTGATTCCATGTACTGTCAAGCAAATCAAAGCAGCATGATCTCTGTACCTTAAGCTCAGTAGGTTCTTGGTGGCCTTCAAAGAAATGAAGTACCAAGGAAACCGAATTGCTAGACTACTAAAGATTCAATGAATTGAAAGAGGGGAAAAGGAAAACAAGAAACAAGCTACAGAGAGTCTTACAAATAAACGTTAATTCTTTAAATTTATCAATGTGCCCTATCACAACTTGTTCTTACTCCTCCTAAGTGTCACCCAGAAAAAGATAACTTGAGCCAGTCCAAACAGAAGCCAATCCATTCAACATCGCGACACGGGAATTGTCAAAATGATTCGCATGCATATTCCGTGTCAGTAAGAACATATATATATATACCCATTCAAAACAACAATCATAAGCCTCATCTGACGAAATAAAGGTTTAGTTCGCCTTGTGGTCCAAGCGAACAGAAATGTTGCGTCCTTGGAGATCAGCGCCATCGCACTGCTTGATGGCCTTTTCTGCGTCGTCCTTGTTAAAGAACCTCACAATACCAAAGCCCTTTTTCCTTCCGTCGGGTCCTTCCATGACGTCAGCACGTTGGACATCACCATACTCACTGAAGAAATCCTTGAGATCTTGCCAGTTTGTGTCGAAGGATAAGTTTCCAACGTAAAGCTGAGTGCCTGGCGCCCCTCCTCCGTGTCCATGCCCGTGACCACCACGTCCTCCGCCTCCACGTCCACCACGTCCTCCGCCTCCACGTCCACGACCGCGTCCTCCACCGCCTTGTTGACGGTCTTCACGAACGTACATTGGTCGTCCATTCAATTCAGAGTTTTGAAGTTCGCGGATAGCTCTGGCAGCTTCTTGTGGACGTTGGTAGACCACAACTCCACATCCCATGGGGCGGCCTTCAGAGTTTGTAAGAATGGTTGCCTGATCGACATTACCAGCTTGACGCATGTGGTCCTTGAGATCCTGCCAACTCGTTTCATAGGCAAGATTCCACACATACACAGAAGTTCCCTTGCGGCTACTACCGCCTTGGTAGAAACCTCCGGCAGCTCCACTGCTCGTTTCTCTGTCTTCTCTGACGAAAATCATACGACCCTTAAGATCCGTGTCCGTCAGGGTTTTGACAGCCTCTTGAGCTTCATCCTCAGTGGCAAACTCAACAACACCACAGCCCTTGGAGCGACCGTTGGCCTCAGTGATAACTTCTGCGTGTACAACTTCTCCAGCCTGACGCATATGGTCTTTTAAGTCCTGCCATGCGACATCCCAGCTTAAGTTGCCGACGTACACACGGCGCGTCTGAGCACTCTCGCCTGCTGAGAAACGGCTTCCACCAGCGGCACCACTGCGTTGTCCTGCACCGGATGCGAATCCGCCCGCACTGCGATCTTCTCTATCTTCACGAACAAAGATTTGACGACCTGATAATTCAGTGTCGTTCAGCGTAAGGACTGCTTGCTTGGCTCCATCTTCAGTGGCAAACTCGACGATACCACAGCCCTTTGAGCGTCCATCTGGAGTCATCATGACATCTGCACGGGTGACTTCACAACCAGTTGACTTCATGTGGTCCTTTAAGTCTTGCCATGAAACATCCCATGAAAGGTTACCAACATAGACACGTTTGCCACGACTCTCATCGGGAGCAGCATCACCGTCACCGTCACCATCACCATCTTGACTGTCATAGGGGCCTGTACGACGAGCATCTCGGCTCTTTCCACCAGTCACCTTTCCACCTCCGCGAATTCGTTCGCTATCTTCCTCTTCCCCTTCCTCTTCTCCTTCTTCTTTGGTATTATCATCTTCTTTCTCTTCCTCCTTCGTATCCTCAGTTTTTTCTTCTTTAGGATCCTCTTTCTTGGGTTCTTTTTTTTCTTCCTTCTTTTCGGTCTCCTCCGTCTTGGCTTCCGCCGGTTTTTCCTTGGGATCCTCCTATTCCCGAAAATCAAATAAGTCGATATATTGTAAATGAAGAAAAGATGCAAGTGAGTGTCTTTGTTGGTTGGAGGCGTCGGAATGTTTTGTGATAATACACGGGTGTTCCGAAGTGTCAAAAAATGAGCCCAGCAGAATCTTTCTATCATTGGTCACATTACTATTGTTTTTTACGTACAAATGCCGTAGCCCGTGGCCACACGACAAGCGCAAGTACCGCGAAAGGTCCAAGGAACACAAGAAGTGTTTCGTATACATCAAGCTCAGTTCCGCATAACTACTAACTACCTCTCGTTCAGAGAAAGGGGCAAGCGCCTTCAACTTCCTCCAAGGCCGACTAAAACAATCTTATATGATTATACAACGACAACAAGCCCATTGCACTAACACGAGGATGAAAAATGGAAACACTCACCGCCATTTTGCTCGTCCTCCTCAACACACACGAAAAAGCGTCTCTATTCGTTTCTGTGTGTAAAAATTTTGGAAAAATTGGTGGGTTCGGTTGGCTACTGAAGCACATGTAAATGTCGTAGAATTTCTCGTAGAGTTCAGTATCATCTTCCAAATCTCCAACGAGCACAAATTTTCAACCAATGAAATGGATGGAATCCTGAGAATCCTACACAATGTCATGGTACATTGAAACGATAAGTTTGTGTGTGACTGGTATCTCCTAAAACGAGAACTGGTCAAGAAAAATTCTGTGATTCACAGCAAGCAATATATTTCTATCGTAAGATTCCAGGTTCCTCGAGAATATTTCAATGGACGCAGACATGACAGACGACCAGCAATAAGGACCTCGCCTAGCGCGCCAGTCTCCAGTCCAGAACGAAACAACCGAACCGGCTCCGACGCCGGCTGGGTGGAATACAGTACCAGTTTGAGCCGAAATGAATCCCATGCAATACAAAATCCCGTAGAATCAAAACATAAAAAGTCCCCCCCCAAAAGGAAAAAAGCATTGTCACGCGTGAGTCACACTTTTAAAAAAAACTCTCACAAATTGATGAAGGCAACAATGAGACTCTATTTTACGCTTCATTATCCTCTGCAAAGGACACCCCTTTGTCCCTACATACTCCCTTTAATTGCTGCATGAACTGCCTGAGTTGCTGGTCACTCACGTTGTCTGCTGTAGCTAGGAATGCTTTGAACTTATTTGTCGAAACTTTACCAATTTTGGTTTCCTCCAAATTTGGTACTGGAGGTTCTGTTGGTTGATCCCCCAATAGAATCTCATCCACCATTGTCATTGTACTTATCCCATAAATCTAATAAATCTTTTTATTCATGGAGCCTACCTTTTTTTATCTCAGACTAATTGTCACCCATTTTCCACTTCAGAAGACATTTCAAATTCGGAACTGTAGTCTTCCCTGACTGAAGAACCTGGTTTGCATTATCATGTTCAGTCTCCATCTCCTGTAACTTTTTGTAGTCCTTTATCTCTTTCTTATACTTTTCCATTTGTCCTTTGTATTCCCAAGCCAAAAATATCTCATCCGCACACTTAAACAATTAGGTCCAATAGTGTAGAATAGACTAGGCTAGATAAGGATTTCAAACAATTGTTTAACCATTTCCTTAACTCAATCTTCTTCTGTGGCAGACTTTGTTAGTCTCTCCATAAGTGCCTTATCTTTTCTTTTGACCTTCTCTAACAAGCAATCACCACTCAGTCCTTTTATTTTACTCACCATATTGCATAGTACTTTGTTACTTTCTTCCAAGTCCACTAAGGTTATATTGGACCAGTTGTACTTTGTATCTTTGTTTTCAATCATAATGGTAATATCACAATTAAATGTTTCAGCAATTATAGTTGTATTGTCCTACTCATGTCTCACATAAGGATCTTCCAACACTTTCCTTGTTAGTGGGACTTCCCACATGCTTTCCAGGCAGATGCATTTCTTTCTTCTGAGAAAGCCATTTCAAATGGTGACCTGAGGGGTGTAATGTTGTCACCACCCTTTCTTCCATTAAGTATCACAGGATAGCCAGCCCTGCTCAGTGATACTTTTTTGATGGGTGCTGCATTTGATTGGTTGCCTTTGTGTCTCATCCTTGCCTTATCTCATGATTTTGCAAGTCTTTCATTCAATAGAGTATGAAGAATGTGTGGTAGCATGGACTTGAAGAGTCCATAATTTCTATTTGGTTCTTGAGAAACTTGTGTGGTGTGCTGTACTCCTGGGAATAAATATACCCCCATTTATTACAACTCTACTAGCAAACTCATGTCTAACCTTCCAGGTCCTCCGTCAACTTTGAATAACACTCTCTTTCATGGCTTATCAGCAGAATCAGGGTATAATAAATCAATGTACCTTAACAATATTTGTTGAAGTACTCTACTATCAGTTCCTCCTTTTTCATTCACCAATATTAATGGAAAAACATTATTTTTCTGTGAATGTCCAAATTGTATGTTTACAATAGGTAAATCATTGATCCAATCTGCTTTTACTTTGTAATTCTCTTCCATAGTAGCTCCAGAAAAGAATGCAAGGGCTGGTGGTATGGGTTCTCTAGCTGCAGCATTAGAGCCACACAGCAGTGTGCTGGAGATGGACAACTTATTTGCAGAGGAGCCACATCTTGCAACACTACTCCCTGTTATAGTATCTGCAGGAAAACCACACCTCTACCACCATCAGAACCACCCAGAGAGAGGTTGGTCTCATCTATGTTTACTATTCTTCTCTTCTGTTCTTCAGAAAATATAACTCTCCTTTTTTCCTCAGGTATTGTCATATGGTTTTCCTTTGCAAATCCATATTCAAGGCAAAATATTTTAAACTTGTGAACCAATCATTTCAGTTATCATGTGTAGTCCACTGAATGGGTCTCATTTCCTGAACCTGTTCTTTACCAATGGTAAGTTGTTGTGGTATTCTTTCTTTATCCTTCTCCATAGTTTTACAACATTAATTCTATCATTTTTTCTCATGGACTTGTTTTTTTGCTTAAAGATGTCTTCTAAAATAGCCTGGATCTTCCAATTGTCTTTTTCCATAATACCATTGACTTGATTTAAGGAAGTGAAGGAAACTACAGCCTGAACAATAATATCAAGTTCTTTGTCATTAAAGTGCCCTATCCTTCCAGTCCTGGTGGATTTTTTATCCCCTCTACTATAAATATGACCCAAGGTATGTGAGATTATGCTACTGTTGTGTTTTTGATTAACTTGCTGGCATATTTTCTGCCACACTCAATGATGTTTGTGACATCCTATTTATTACTTCTTCCCATGCTTTGTCATCTTCTCTTTCTAATTCAATCATTTCTTGGTTTGCTTTCTGTAATTGTTCAGGTGTATGCCATGAGTTCCTAGCAATACCTTTTTCTGTAGTTCCTTTTTCCTACTAGATTTGATGCTACCAGTATTTTTCTTCTTGGAAATGTTCTTACTATTGCTACTACTACTAGATCTGGATTTGTTGTGAGAGGGGGATGTTTGACTTCTTGTATTCCTTGAAGGGGACAACATGTAGGAACCTGATGACAAGCTGGATAAACTAACAACATTTTGTGGGATGATGACTGTACCTACCCGACAATCTCCACCACCTACACAACAATCAACAACATTATGATTCTGTTCCTTGTCCATTTGCTTCTTCTTCAATCTGTTTTCTCTCATCCTAGCAGCATGCTTTTCTCTTCTAGCACTTTTCTCCTGCTCAAGAACATATCAACTGAGTCAGGAAACTTGCTTTTGTACAGCATTCTGCCATTTTTTATCTGCAGCATGTCTACTGGAATAACCAGATTCCAACAGACAATCATTGTAGCTCTTTTTGGTGTCACAAATCTTTTTGTTGCAGCAATTTTGATTCTAGGTGACCCTTGGGTTGTCTTCCTGTGTACCATTGTCACTTGCTGGAAGCAATTGGAGGAAGTTGGAGCAAGCCTGCACAAAAAAAAAACATTTTTCTTGTCCAACAACCTGCAAAAACCTTGCCAGCTCCAAGATTAAAAAATGGGGCACAATGAGAATCTCAATGATAATGCATCAGCATTGGGATTTAAAACAATACTCATGATACAAAACACAAACTTAACAACATCTAGAATAATGATGTATAAACCAATCCCATGTTTATCCATTCATGAAGACTTTTATAAGTGTCTGGACATTTGTGTGACACAGTTCAAATGCCTTTTTTCTCATATAAACTTCAATACTCTCTATTGAAAGCTAAATGGTTAATGAAATTCAAATAGTTACTATGGTTTTAATGTTGTACATGTCTTCTTTTATACTTTATCTAACATCTTGTAACTTCTTAGATCAAAAGAGTTGAGTTAAGATAGATCTCAGGGGGGCATAAGTGGGACCATCATGGAGGAGGAAAAGAGGGATTTTTTTGTGTGATAGGTGCGTGAAATGCCAAAAAAAAGCATGGGATTCATTTTTGCTTAAACTGGTAGTCAGTCATAGAAACCTTACAGCCTAACAGATTATCTTCTCTAGTGTTTGGGAACTCTTCAACAATGTAGTACCGGTAGCACCATACCAGGTACCAGGTACAGGTACTACTATATCACCTATTGTACCCAAACTTTAGCATTTCAAAGTTCACTGATTGGCACTATTTGGTTATAGGTTGTCATTGGCAAACAAGTTGTCAATGCCTGTCTGTTTCAAACATATTTTGTTTGACTTGGCCAGTAGGTTGATGGAGTAATTGGCTAAGGTGACCTTTAATCCTTCTGGTTGTGACTTGATCAGGGTCCTGTAGGGTATGAGGCAGCTGCCAAGTTTCATCAACTTCTTGGTGGCTGCTGTCAAGGGACACTTTGTAGTTTCTTGTTGAGTGGTTGGATTGGTGGTTTGCATGGATGTTTCCATTCAAGAAGTACTATGCGGGGTGATGATGGTTGTCATGTCTTATTTTTTTTGCTGGTCATATACTTGTTTTTTGAAAATTACAATAACAATCAACAAAAAAACAGAGGGTTCATTTAGTTGCCCAAAAGAATGAATGTTGCCCTGCTGGTACAAGTATTCATATTGATACTATCAATAATCACCTATTGTACCCAAACTTTAGCATTTCAAAGTTTACTGCATGGCCTTTGCAGCTCTAGGTCTTGTCATAAACACAAGGATTGACCAAGTAAGCATGGCAATTTCTTTACAATATCAACAACAATTGGACAACAGCAGCAGATCCATAACAAAAAATATAACAAACTCTTTGGCACTAACCACAAGTGGAGTACACATAGTGTTGGAGCACAACGTACTAGAAAAATCACAAGTAGCACTATCAGGCTTTCATTGTCTTTGTCAGAAGAAGAACAAGAAAATGTTGACAATATTAACAATATTAATGAGGATAATGACAATGAAAGTACTACTACTTGGTCATCTACATGGTTCCCATTAGTCTTTGAAGAGTTTACAGGTAAATCCAATCCCAGAAGTCATTATCTATTGGGCGCTCCTGTAGTTGTTTGGTATGATAATCAAAAGGACAAATGGTGTGCTCTTTTAGACAAGTGTCCTCATCAATTAGTTCTTTTGTCAGAAGGATGTATAACTCAAAACAGTGATATTGAATGTCCATACTATCAATTTACATTTGAAGGTTTGGATGGAACTTGTACTTGTATTCCTCAACAACAAGAACAAGATGACCAAAAAGAAAAGAGAAAGAAAAAAGAATTACCACTCAGTTGTGTTATAGCCTTACCCTGTGAAATAAAACAAGGAATTTTATGGGTTCACATATCAGTATTGTATTATGGAATGAATCATCCTAATCATGCTAAAAACAAGGCACCATCATTGTTATCAGAAGAAATTGAATGAGGATACAAGAAGGTAGATGCTATTTATCAAAGTGGAGTTATATAGTCTGATTATTTTTGAGATTTACCCATGGAAGGTCTACACTTATACTGAAAATGTATTAGACTGTACGTTTGAAAACTTGTTTGTATGTGTGTGCTTTCTGTGGTCTGTTTTCTTTTCACATGGAAAGTCTTAGAATGAGTACAACTCATTTTTAACATTTGTCATTCTCATTTTCCTTCTTTGTGGCCTTTCAAAAATCAAAGGATCACACTTACCTTTCACACATCATAAAACAATCTCTTCTTATGACAAGGCCACACCTGTTCTAATCAAGCTGGCAGGGTCAATAACAGAAGAAGGCTTCTATGGTGACCAACTAACTATAACTCCTGGATGACTTGAATTTTGAGCACCATATTTGATATACTCTAGGACATCTTGTTGGAATTGATTCACAGATTGGAATGTTGTTTATGCCATTCCAACACTATGATGATGAAGGTTATTAGTTTGAGTTGTATTTTTAAAGTATCCAAGATAAAACCTCTGCTGAAATGGATATTTGTTGCTGTAGCTTTCAAAAAATCATCATCATGGTTACATCTGTCCAATAACAAAATTTTATAAAATGATAATATATTTTTACACCATCAGGGTCATAATTACAGATCAGCATTTATACATAAGAATAAGATGTTCCAAGATAAAATATACTTATTAATACCAACAAGTGCAGATGTTGGTGTCATTGCCTTTCAAAAATAGTTAAATGACTATAATTTTGTGGAAAGATGCTGGAGTCCAGATACACCCATGAGAGCCTTTTTTGAATACAATAAAATATATAGCAGAATGAATTAATTGAATGATAATATTCCGATACAGAGTCATGCCAGAGCTGTTGACAACTAAGATCAATACTGGAAAAAGCTCAAACAATTCTAGAAGTTGGTTGGATATTATGTGCAATTTGTGCATTCCAATCAACTGGTAGTAATAGCATGGAAGGACAAAGAGCACAAAGAAATGTTTCAAGAGTAGCAGCAGGTATTGGAGCAGATGTGTTTTACTGGCTGAAACAAAAAACTTTCACCCAACCCCTGTTACGGCATTGAACATTACTGAAATTGGAGAGTTGGTGAAGAGAGGAGAGAACCAATATCCTGGGGCTTGCAGCGTAGAATTTCCCAAAGGATGTTGATTGACTTTGGACATGGCTTCCTATCTTGCAAGGTCATTTATGGAAAAACTGCAATTCATTTCATCAGTGTTGTGCACCTTAGAGTTAGCACAATGCATACAGAGCATCTTCTGAGTTAGATTTTGCAAAATTCTAATTAATGTAGTGTTTTGTCCTGAAATTGTACTTGCCATGTCCAAAGTTTAATGGACATTACTTTTTAATACTACCAGGTGAAAGAGATTCTTGAGATTTCTTTTTTTGTAAGAACGTTATACTTTGGTGCTTGTTTCTTGTCTTTTGACCAACTTCCACTGCTCAGATAATTCAGGATGTATTTAATATGCCTTGATGTAAAAATATGTGTCACAACAACTGTTGCTGAAAAGTTTCAACGCATTGTTTTCTACAATCACTTGGAAGTCTTTGCAATGAAAGGAGACAGACAAATCATACTTGGGCCATATTATTTTTTGTTCTCACTTTCATGAACTTTTGAAATGAACACAAAACATGGCGGCACCTACATCATGTAACAAAGTTTCTTCAACTTTTATCTGGATAGGAGAATTTTTGGATTTGAAAATATGGGAGCATCATAAATCAGAATCACATTTGACCTGTTTACTACTGTAATTTGACTGTTGAGGTCTTCCACTATCTGTGATTTAATTCACTTCAATATCATGATATATCATGATACAAGATTCAAGATGATACTTCTTTTCATCTGGCTTTTTCTAGATACTGTCTGTAGTAGACAGTCTGTAGACAACAAAATAGACAGCTGTCGTGCTCAGAATTTTGAACTTTCTTTTCCTTAGTACTAGGACCTACTGTAAAAAATCTTTTTGCACAAGAAAAATATTTTTTGTTGAGGTTGTTTGATATTAGGCCCTTTAGAATATACCCGTTAGGCAACCCCTTCAACTTTGAAGTCTTGTGTAGCTTTTCAACGGGTGAAAGCAGTTTTTGACGAGGATGTACAGTACCTGGGTACCCTGGGTACTAGTACCACGTAAAATGACCAGTCATTCAATACTGTTGTAATTTCATTTTTTTGCGAACAAGAAAAATATTTTTGCTGCGGTTGTTTGAAACAGGTTCGGAAGGGCTATTGTCTCTTGACTCTTGATACCCACAACCTTCTGTAACACTTATTTGGACTCAGATACTTGGTCATACAATTCTCATTATTCTCTCTGTACAATGATACGGATACAACATTCAGTATCAAAACATTCAGTATCATTGAATGATACTGAATGTTCTCTATATTGAAATGTTAAAACATAAAGAATGGATTCCAAAAATCGAGGGGATGAACAATCAGGCTTTTTCAATTTTAATTCTCAGGTACACTATAATGAATATAGTAGGCCTCCTTTCTTAGCCGGGAACATTCATTTTGGATTACCATTGTCAAATCCTGCATTCATACTTTGAAACGATACCTGGTACCTGTGTACAATACCTACTTACTATTATCGGCCTATCTGAAGTAGAGACTTAAGGTAAGTTGATGTTGTTTTAAATACTTGGTATCAGGTACAGATTTTGTTCGTTCGTTTACTCGTAAATCGTACGAAATTGGATTGGAAAACTCCGCTTGGTTAAAGTTTCTAGTTGTAACTCTCTTTACCAGGTAACTGACTGTCCTGTAAAAAGTGCAGTACCTCCGAAGAATCCGTTTTTATTTGAGACGAAGTAAAAAATCTCGTAAGAAATCTTTTTCGGAATATTATCCATTGAAAGTAACTGGGAAATATTTTATTTTCGGGGATGGAATATCATCCCTTGATTTTTTTTCTTGCGCCGTGCAATACTTTTTTTCTTGTTTTTTTTTCAGAAAAATGCACGGTATTTTACAACAATCTACCATGGAAGCACCGTAGAATCTCTACTGAGTTCTACGGTACCGGACAAGAAGATTTCACATCATTCTTGTCAAAAATCGAGAATCTGCCACCAATACGCCGAGATAATGATGGACCCAAATTCACCCTCCTCCAACAAAGATCTTGCTTCTTGTCTGGTGACGTAGAACTCAGTAGAGATTCTATTGTACTTCCATGGTAGATTGTTGTAAAATACCGAGCGTTTTTCTGAAAAAAAACAAGAAAAAAATATTGCCCGCCGCAAGAAAAAATCAAGGGATATTCCATCCCCGAAAATAAAATATTTCCCAGTTACTTTCAATGGATAATACTTTCCCAAAAACCGTAGAGACACACATCGCCCCGACAATTAGAACACCCGTACTAGTACTGTACATATCATATCACTCTAGTATTTTCTCCGATAGTTGTTCAACTTGTCAGGTATAGAAAGGGCTTTAATTAAAAAGTTTCAATATCTTGATTGAAAATAGTATTCCCGATATCTCATTCCTCTTAATTATCGAATTGTCATAAACCGAATTTAAATGAGACCGTACTGTACTGTAATTAGAAATGTACGTGAACATGATGTTTTGATCGGTTGAATTCAAAAAAGAATACTTATGGTACGTACATTCCCCCTTCTCATTCCCGCCCGCCCAAACAACTAGGTTGTAATACTACTGTACCAAATGGAAAGGTAGTCCTCAAGAGGGATATGTTGCACCACAGCAGAGAAGTATCCTACCCCCGCGATAGTCGACTACCAAGTCGTCAGTAGAACATGTTTTCCATGCACTCATTACTGATAGTGCAATAATTATCATGTACTAAATATCTCATTGTTGTTCAAATTTAAATATATTCCTAATATTAAATGTATCAATATGGGAACCTTCATGTTGAAGCAGAATCTGAGGGAGCTTTTCAGCTTTCTATCAATTAATCATTGTGGAAAACAAGAAGTTTCGGGGATGATAAGAAATTGATATTTGTGCCAGATATCAATTTTTTTTTACAATACCCGAAATCCCGGGAATGAGTCTGTGTCAAGATGTGTTCTTTCTGTATGCCCGAATTTTTATCGTGGAACCATTCATTTTTACAGTTTTATCTTCTCTACGGCACCCCGACGGATAAATTGTAGAGAACAATCATCCCCCGGCCATCAAAAGGCTGCCTTCTGCTCGTTGTGCCACTCTGCCGATACAGTTCTCTGACACTTGCTGCATCCACCAGAAAACAAAAAAAGCCTGATACAGTGTGACGGTCATATATTTTTTTGGTGAAATTTATCATGACTTTCCACAACCCCTCATCCTTCTCATCCTCAAACTTTATGCCGACGTCGGCAAACAACAGCAGTCTCATTGAAGACCAATTCATGTTTTCGTCAACCAAGGTAGAAAGTGAGGATATTTTGTTTGGTTTAGACATCGAGCCGTTTCCCGTGTCAACAGGCTGTTTTACTACTAGTAATGACTGCAGCCATTCAAAATTGCAACGGAGACGTAGCAGTCTTGCTCTTCATTCTCTACTTGACAAATTCTTCAACGAAGAAACAGAGCAGCAGCACCAACAAGAGCAGAACCTATCTAGAGAAGCAAGAACAAAGACAAGTATTTCTTGTTTTGAACGCGCCATTACTCCCGATTTAGAAGAAGTTTCTATCCCTCAAGTTTTTATGAAACCCATCACTGATAAAACAATCCCACTAGTGAAATCATCACAAGGACTACCCGTAGTTGTATCTCCTTGTCAACAGAAAGCACCACGAAGGAATGAAGTAACACCGCTCAGCTGCGTATCATCATCCTCGTACACGACCGCCATCACCTCTTCAGTGACTCCGTCACCGATTACTTCAAGCACCACGGAGGACAACAAACAAGTTGTACTCTCGTCATCAAGGAAAACCGGGAGAGTAAAGTCTGTTCCATATCGCTTAAGATCGTTAAAGAAAGCTATGCTTGCTACGCAAAGAACGCAACGAAATCTTCAAGCATGGGATAAAAGCATGGGCTTGAAAAAATGTCATTCTAAAACTATGCTCAAGTCATTCAAATCACGAAAGGAAGCCCTTGTAGCTGTCAAGGAAGATTTAGCCTTTCAAAGAATGCCGCAATCACAAGACCTCAGAATCAGTAGTAAAAGTGAGTGATGGTAGCATCGCTGCTTTCTGTGTGCTACGCTATTCATATCCATACTTTTTATATAGTGCATCTGCCTGTCTATATGTGAGAAAAATGCAGTGACCAAAAGTAGGGGGCCACTCTACTCAAGTGTAAAAAAGAATTATTCATAGCAAACCTTACTCCTTTCCAAGGTAGTCTAATAAATTATAACTTTATAGAAATCGATATTGATGTATACCTCTCTTACATGCTCCTCTTTTTTCTGCTTTCTCTTTTTTTCTACCGTCGCAACATGTATTGATAGCACCATGTCAATTATTGCCTTTCTTTCTTCTTCTTTTCAAGTATCGCCTCCCACCCTTTTTCTCTTCGTCTTGTTTTCAACAAAACAATTACCCTCTGAAAACATTTTTTGTTTTTTACAACCTTCGTAATTCATCAAAACTCACCGAACTAGGATCATTGAAACTTGAATTGGAACTTGTTGTTCTTCGTAATAATTCATCAAAGTCAATGTATGGTTCATAGTGCTCTACGGCTACAGATACACGATGCTTATCATCAATGTTGAGTTTAGGTGTGTATTGATTGATTTTTCTCATGGCCTCATGTGTTGTTGTTTCCACCACCATGACGGGTGCTTCTGTCAATCCTGTAATCATATCACGTACTTCATTGCTAATTTGATACTTTTCACGACGACCACACACCAACAGTGCCGCCTCAAAAGGTGGTTCACCTGCATTCTTACGACGTTGATATTCACCCATGAAACCTAAAATAATATCATCGCGTGTGACATGGCATACGTACATTGTGCGACTTGGTTTATTGCGTAAATTTTCCAAGAATCTGTATTGGTATTTTATGTTGTTGTTGTCGCCGTAAATGTGCATTACATGGAAATGTAAAAGAGAGAACACAAGTGATGAGAGGTATGAAGATGGAAAATAAGAACAATAAAGTCACTCTGTTTCGAACAGCATACATAGGACATTCAAGGTGGATCTTTCGATAACCAACGGGACTACAGTCAGCACACGCACAACAAAAAAATATTTTCTCCGTCTCGGTTTTCTCGTCGTAAACAGAAGACTAATCCTGAACAAGCCATAAAGTACAATACACTCATACACCATACATGCATATACAATATCTTCTACATGAATCATGGAGAAGACACACGCATACAGCCCATGTACAGTATGATGCGACATACAAGGTACAGTTAGTTATGTTAGTAAGTACGTACCTTGTTAAGGAGGTGGTGACAACATTCATATCACGAACATTATAATGCCGGAAACGATGCTCATGTCCACTAATTAATTCAGCTTTAAACAAACGTTCCATATCGGCTAATGCTGGACAACCTAAATAAGGACGATCGGGAATACACCCCAACAAAGGAATACCCCATGCTTTTTTCAATGCCTTGGACATGTAATGTTTGGTTTGTTCATATTTGTCAGGTATAACCTTATTGATAATAACACCTGCAATACGTACATTATAATGTTGACATAATATACGATTTAATTCTAATTCATCAAATGCAGAACCTATAGATCATATAACAATAATTATAACATGAAATATTTTGTCGATGGGTCAGAAGTGGGATTAGAGTTTTCAAGAATATTTTCAGAGTAAGTGGTTAGAGGTGTGTGTGTGTGTGTGCGGGAGAGAGAGAGAGAGAGAGAGAAGAAGTCAAAATGTTTCAAACACAAATGCAGAAACACGCTCTTCATTCCTTTGTGCTGGAAAGAAGCTAACACAATGCAAACCAAACGAACAGACTACTCGTACGTACCAAGACCACCATTGGCAACTAATACCATATCAGCACCTACCAAGGATGCTACCTTGGCATTGTTGACATTTACAATACTCCCCACAGCACAATGTCCTGTGCCTTCGGCTAATACCACATCAGAATGTTCCGATATGTTTTCAAAGGCATGTTCGACATCTCGTACTTGTCCATCGGCACAAATGTCACCATCAATAAACTTTTTGGTGTATCCTCGTGGTATAATAACTGGACTCATATGTTCATAATCAATATGGGTTAAATGGAATCGTTCGCGCACCAAACATACATCCTTATCAACACGTATGGTTTGATTTAAATTGTCCGATGTGACCTCGACATGTTGTTGGCCTACCGGCTTAATAAATCCAACCTTATCAAATCGTTTTTGTAATCCACTCATTAATGCTAATGATACAGTTGTTTTACCAACATGTTGTTTCGTAGCAGCCACAAAGATAGGACGTTGATACCGTCCTGTATCTTTATTACGTTTCCAAAACTTTGTTTGAGCCATAGCATTAGTAGTATCCGAATTGGAGTTTGTACTGCCATTATCTTGGGCAGTTGACGATGACGATGGTCGTACAGTGACACGATCATCTACAACTTGGTAAAAAGAACGTCGTGCACAACTACCATATTTTTTTGTTGTCATCATCATCATGGCTGACGACATTCCTTTTCTTGTCCTATTTGCCATCATCTTGTTTTGTTCTTACTTTTAGTTGCTCTCTTTTCAATAACGGTAGCTGAAGCTCTATAACTCAGGGTTCTTTTTCACAAGTCTCTCTTAACTCAAGAAGAAATCACTTTGACACTATTTGCCTGCGTAAAGGTAAGGCTACTCAGTGTCAACAATATCGTTTGACTTTTGTCTTCTGTTGTGAGCGTTTATATACTTTTGTCGTTCAGGTGTCTCGCAGCAGCGGGCTCATGTGGAAAAAAGAAGCCAGAACGAAGAAACCAAGTCGAAAAGTCCGAAGTTTCAAGAGCATCACTCGGAAGATATTCTTTGCCGATCATCATAATATTATTATCTGCCGTCTGTATGATGATGGTGCGAAGTGCGCACAAGGTGTCAGGATATGGTCGAAGAGTCCTATGTACGAGCACATCATAATACTTTACCTACTTACCAGGTAATTTACATGTTACCATGTACCTGTACATTTTCACGAGCCGCCATCAAGAATGATTTACCAGACGATTCTCAAATTTTGATTGGCTACTTCTTATTCTCTTATTCTCTTTCTTTCCGCAATATGTATCCCGGAAACAGTCTCTACAGGT
>WKLE02002221.1:16208-38156 GCA_014885115.2 Asterionellopsis glacialis
TGACAATGAATATTATTTCTGGCAAAAGTCACTATTCCAACTTGCTATTATCTGATTCTCCTGGACCTAGCTCGAACCGTAGTAGCTCTGATAATTCAGAAAGTCATATCAATTGTAGTCCTACCAGCACCATACAAGGTACCTGGTATTAATAGTTCCTACATGGAGATGTTTCGATTTTGAGATTCGGAACTTTCTACCTCTAATTGATAGTACCGGTAGGTCCTGTACCAGTTACCCGGTACTAACTACTAGTTCATGGTCCTTGAGTAATCCTGGGACTACCGTGGAGACTACAGGGAAGTGATCGTGTATGTATTTCAGTCTACGAATTGTCCTACCCACCTGTTACCAGTTGAAATCTACACACGTTTGTCTCTAGAGACTGCTGGTTCAGGTTTTTTTTCAATTTTCACACTTCGCGCCTTGTATTACTTAGGGATCCATTTGGTTTGATTTTTTCATATTTTTATTCGTATTTTAATACCTATATTTATTACAGCCGTTATTCTAATTAGTATCAATCGATACCAACGGATCGGCTGGCTCATTATGTATCCCGTAAAATCGCGATATAACATTCGTGCCGACATCTTTGCTCACGCCGAACTATCCATCCACGACGTAAAAAAGTTTTCGATACACATGTGAAAAATGATCACTTGCCTTTGGGTGGAAAGAAGTTAGTCTGACGGCACGAACCGTACGAGTACTCGTACACTACTTAATCATAAACGGCAATTTTCATTACACGCTGTCACGGTC
Organism: Asterionellopsis glacialis; assembly: GCA_014885115.2. Classification (NCBI taxonomy): domain Eukaryota; phylum Bacillariophyta; class Plagiogrammaphyceae; order Rhaphoneidales; family Asterionellopsidaceae; genus Asterionellopsis; species Asterionellopsis glacialis. The sequence goes on from WKLE02002221.1 coordinate 16,974, forward strand.
AACCCTCACGTTCCAACAAGAACAACATCAAACGAATCAGCGCATGGGCAGCGAAAGAGAGATCAAGTTGGGCCAAGCATGGAGTTAACGACACCATCTAGCCAATCCATACCACCTGCTCTGTACGATACCTCAGCATCTAGTGGCTCTGGATCTGCATCACTGAGTGGTACTTCTGGATCATTTTCTGGTCGAAGTCGAAGAAAAATTCCACAACACCAAACCTCTTCGTACTATTCGCAGCAGCACCAGCCACACCAAAGTTCTCATTACACAAATAATAACGCAACCATGAATGAAGGGTACACAACAAATGTTCCTTCATCGCCCTCTGGTAACAAAGGCATGTATCAGCAGCACCGTCGAATGGAACAAAGTTCACAGCATTACAGAAATGATTACAGTCGAGCACAACATGCAACTCTTCATCGTTCCAGTCCCAAGGGTGCTAGTAGAACCAGTTATAGTAGAAATGGAACCTTTAGTCCTGTAGCACAAAGTGAACCTAACTTTTCAAGTTCTGATGAAGCTCGATTTTCAGCCTACGTCAATCGATTTGCAACATACGATCGAAGTGGCACTGGTAGTAGTAGCCGTCAACAACAACCACAAAGGCATTATGTTCCAACACAACAACAACAACAACAACAACAACAAGAGGTAGGAGGAGTTGGGTCCTATCGAAGTAACACTTTGGGTCGTAAATTACGGTATGATAATTCGGCAACATATTCCCTTAGTCCGGAAAGTGTAAAGACTGCACGAAGTGTTCCTACAATAGCTAGGCAACGTAATAGCCATGGGTACTACAATCACCATCATCCACCAGATCCACCAGAACATCGAATTTATCGGACAACCGGATCAGAACCAGGGGTGAGTGGGTGGCAGCACGAACATGAGTTTGAACATGAGAATCCACATCATAGTGATACTATGATGCATTTGCCTTTGGATCTGCAACACCATGAAGGGCAACCTTACTTTCATGGTGTTGAGGGGGGGAGTCCAAATAGCATTGAAACACCACCACGACGGTCTGTTACAGAACTAAAGCGAAGATTGTGGGATGGCGAAGAAGCATTGCAAGTATCAGTTCGACCATCTTTACATGGACACGGAGATTCACATCCTCAAGATTGGTCACATTATCAGGGACCTGAATTAGCTGGAGGAGAGGGACTTCGAGCGTCACGATCCTTGTCACCGGGAAGGAGACAATACCGTAATCATCAAAGCTGGGCAGATCATGATGATCGGCATATCGTCCCTAATATCCACCGCGACAGTGATGTGTTTGTACAAAATGATGCAACAATACCATTGCCATCACCAACAAGATCATCTTCGACGGGAGTGTCACAATATAGAAAGGATATTGAGGGTGACCTTCAGGGAGAGCAACGTCGCCAGGAATCAAACAATCCCAATCATTATCATCACAATGAAAATCCACCGGCGTTCAAGTCGAGATTTTATCAGGCTGCCATGGCTGCTCAAAGAGTTGGTGACTATCAACAACACGATCAGTTTGTGGAGGGGAAATCTAATTCTGAAGGGAGTCATAGACGATCACTTCTACAAACCCCCGGGCATGACAATATTCACCCTCCATATTCCAATAGATCAGAGGAAGCTCTACCACCAGAACAAGGTGATGTTGCAAGTCTTGTGGCAAAGTTGAGTGCAGCACAAATGAGTGGAGAAGATCCTGGAAAAGCCTTAGAAAAAATCAATGCAATTCTCCGTGCAGAAAGTAATAGTACTGTAAGTCACGGAATTTCTGCAAGGGGGGGTCGCCAACATGAGTTTGAGGAGCAAGAACAAGAACAACAGGAGCAGCATCGTACAATTAGTGATGATAGTGATGAATCGTCTGGTGACGACTCAGAAGATACAAGTGTTTCATCCATAACCAACCCATCTTACGCTACCGGGAAACCACCAATTGAAAGTATTCAGGACACCGTTCCACCCAAACATTTGTCGATGTCAAACTTTCGTAGACCAAGACCATCTGGACTTGAAGCATACAATAATAACAATAGGGGAACACCAACTGCAAAGGCGAACAATGAAGGTCATCCGCCTCCATCATCAATTAATGTAAATGACGGTTCCCCGAAGAAAGTCAGCCAACAACTCAATAAGCTTGATGCGCATATCAACTCCGCAAGTAATCAGCAATATAATGCAGCAGCTATTGCCTTAAAAATTCAAAAATGGGATGAAATGAGTGATTCCGACTATGGGCGTAATCAAGACAAATCACCAAGTGCCCCGTCGGGACAAAGCCCTTTTAAACCACGCCAGCGTGGTGGTGCGGTGCAAATGCTATCTCCTAATTCCAGCTTTAATGAAAGTACTCCCGGTACAGTCAATACGGAGGATTTGGGAAGCATCATGACTCCATTAGATGAAAAAGAGTATGTAAGCGAAGAGGAAGATGATTACGTATCAGAAACTTTGAAACCTGTAACTAGAATGGAACTTGCACAAAGACGTTCGCACCCATGGGATAGTAAAGCAAAAGGAAATGGCAGACGAAATGGATCTGTTGGGCTTGATAGTGTTGGAGTGGAGAGTAACAGTGTTCTTGAAATTTCTGAGGGTGGCAGTATATTTGAATCCTCTTTCGGTGGAACTTCAGGGACACCGGATAAGTCGATTCTTGACGCAGAACAGCAACATGCAAATAACATGTCTCAAGAATTTGATGATGCATGGGTTGACCTTCCGTCAAGTACCTTCTTCCCAGCAAAAAAGAAGGCCAACTTTGAACAGAAGACAGCTCCTCGTAGCTATAACCTTGTAGACGATGACTATGGGCCTAAAAGGTCCAAGTCGAGAGCTCAACGAAACGTAGATGCTTTAAATACGACGTCGTCAAGCATTACCAGCGATATTATGGAAGCTTTTTCTGGCAAGGACGACCTCCTCAATGACGTTCCTGCCGCTACTACTGCCACCACCACCCCTGATAATTCTTTTGATAACGTAAATGTCTCCTTTTATGACAGTCCAGCGACAAAGATACCTCCAGATGAAGGTGTTGCTGCTAAACGTCAATCTTCGGAGACTAAGCGCAGAAAAGGAGGCGGGTTATTTGGAAACCGCAATAGCACAATGGGTGGAACACCATTGTTATGCGGATCAAGACCAGATGACAACGATGAGCGTAGCTTTAGAAAATCAGCACGAAGTGCAAGTACGTCTAAATCACCAGGTCGCCGTCGCCGATCCCTAAGTAAGTCAAAGTCTCCGGGAAGGCGCTGGTTTGGAAGTAAGAAGTCCACAATGGGTCATATTTAAAATGCAAAAATTGCCCTGCGTGCATGCAAAATTCTTTCGGAAATCAAGTTTCGGTCTCCAGATACTGTAACGCGCTAGCAAAACACGTATGAAATTTTACTTTGCAATATCAACTTTATTTTCCGACTGGTGGAGTAGTACAATACTACCCCTAATGCTTTTCTTTCTTTCATGTATTGATTTCATCAATGTATTTCAATCTAGATTCACCAGTAGTGGCATGCGAAAATTCAGCAGGAATGTGAGTCCAGGTAACAGAGCAAATCAATTTCTTTCGGAAGACATGAAACAAATAACTGATCTCATGGAGCATACATGCAGTTTACAACAAGCAACAAAAACGCGATTTCCAATATAACAATAATAAACAATGCAATATCATACCATACAAATTAGACAGTATTTATTCTATGTTTGGATGTAAAACAACATGCTAGTCAACAAACTTTATCAAGTGGAACTCGTAGCAATTTGGCACGACCCACTTATTTCAATTTTAAGATAACTGTACGCACCGGCCGTTATTGCACTCAGAGGTACTTTTACACATACAATGCTTCGAACAATAACCACCATCAGGTACATGGGTTTCACCCGAAGAGCTAAACTTGAAGTCATCTATAATGACCTTTACACGATCAGTATCAGTCATACCTGCGGGTCCCGTTTGGTCCTTCATCATCCATAAATTCATCCTCACTTCCATATCTGCAGGGAGACATTGAACATAGTCCGTTAATCCACTTTCAATGGCTGCTTCAGTCGTGTATGAGTGAGTCTTTCCTCCTCCAGCATCACTCGCCCAAGACACCATACCAGGATTCCAAGTGAAATTGTACCAATGATTACCTTGATCCAATGTAGTCCCACTAGCACCGGTATAAAAACGATAGAGTTGGGGACTGCCCGGTGGTTGCATGAGGAATTGAGCATCAGGATTAGTCGAACTCCCCCATTGGGATATTTCAACATCAACTTCATGGTTGTAGTTTTCATGACTCGCATAGTCCTCCGTAGTATCCCAAGTAAAAAGTCCTAAAATCAAATTATTAGGGAGCGACGAAGAGATGACTTCAGAGATGGAGTTGAGGACTTGAACACTCTTGACGGAAAAACTGAATGTTCCGTAGGGGAATGGCATTTCACTGTCGGGTAGAATTACACGCACTTCACTTGCTTCCCAATTTGATCCAACCTTTTTAAATTCCAAGGAGAGCTCATCCCCAACAACTGAGACAGTATTCTTGGTGAATTTGTTGTCACCAGGACCACAAATGCCCGATGACAGGCTTTCCTTGACTTCAACAGTATACTTGCCCCATAAATTGTTGAATCTGATTCTATCAGCATACTCGGGGAAGCAATACATGGAGGAGGATGGTGTCAATCCTGGTGATGGTGCAGAGACAGGAGCCGGTGTAATGGGTGCATAGGTTTGATCGCATCGATTTGGATCGCATGCGGGTCCACAAATTGTAGGGTATTCAACTCCTGCCACCCGGGCACAAGCGTCTTGTTCGGTAGGGTAATCGGCAGACATGTGGTTTACAAGCCAGTCGATACGACTACCGCAAGAGTGTCCGTTCGCATCCATATCGAGAATTTCTTGAGTGCACTCGCTGCACCCACAGGGTGATGGCGAAGGAGGAAGAGTAACTGGAGCAGCGGTTACGGGAGCAGCAGTTACGGGGTTTGGAGTTACGGGAGCAGCAGTTACGGGAGATGGAGTGATTGGTGCCGGAGTAATAGGTGCCGAAGTCACTGGAGCAGAAGTCGTGGGAGGTGGTTGATTACATGTGTCTGGATTGCAAGGTCCACATTCGGTGGGGAATTCGACACTCGCGACTCGTCTACAGGCGTCTTCTTCCGTAGGATATGACTCTGGAAGGCTAATTAGATAATCAATACGATCTCCACAAGAATATTGTCCGGCTAATGTGTTCCAAACCTCTGTTGTACATGAACTACATCCACACCGAGTGACCACAGAAGTGGGCAATGGGGTGGGACTAGGACTGGGTGGTGGCGTGGGACTAGGCGTTTTTTGAGCTCTATCCATCATCAATCTACGATTTGCTGTTGAATGAACTTCTTTATTTTCCATTCTCTCGAGTCCACGAAGAGCTCCATCGGCTGGATAAGCAAGTAGGACTACAAAAGTAGCGATCTTCTTGGTGAACATCATTGTCTTTATATAGAAATTCTTAACTTACTACTGACTAGGAAAATTACAGGTGTTGTATGCTTTACACTTGAATTTTTATGGAACGCGTCGATGGCGATCTAAAAGGGACACACGAGTGGTTGTAGTGTAGTCGCCTATTTTTTGTGTTGTGTCAATGATTGTTGACTGTTGGTTGCATTTGCTCGGACTTGGTAATTTTCGAAATCCAATCCTGTACAAAAGTACCAGATACCTACGATTTAGTTGGTACAGTACCTCCTGGGATCATAGACCCCCACCTATATTTTTTCTTCATTTTCATTCCTACGTGACAATTTAAGATTTGGATCCTACCTGGTACAGGTACAGGTAGACTAATACCTTGGATAATGCCTGTTTTGATTCCTGCCGGGTTTACCAGAAAGTACGTACAGCACAAGTGCGAGGAAAACCCAGACATTACCAGCACCTGTTAATAATGAATGTCCCAAGATTCTCCTAATGATATACGGTTCAATAAGAAGTACAAATCTTACTGGTATCTATATATGTATCAGGATACTGTACTCATAAAAATCATATTGAACAGAGCAGTCATATGCCTTCTTCATATTATTTTTTTTTAAATCGTAAGTTTTTTCATTAGTCGTGTATTAAAATTAATTATGTGTCTTGTGAAAAGCAGAGATAATGGTCAGAACATTAAGGTAGGTACTGTGTTTACCATACCTTACCTGGTACAGGTACCAGGTACCGGTACACTTCGTAAGTTACTTCCTGCCGTACCTGGTACAGATTGTACATAGCATGATTATCCAGGACCGCTGGGTCTTGGGTTTGAACAACTATCTGAACGGGTACTTGTACCTAGAGTTGGACCTACCTGTACGTGTACCATCTTACTGACTTCGAGGGCGTGACAGTATGCCACAAGCTTCACCATTTTCTGATCCAAAACTATTTTTTACGCTACACAATGGTTCTTCAACAAAAAAGAATGTACCTGGTACCTGCTAATATGAGTTCAATATCTGTACTCTAGCTAGTAGTGGAAGATCATGAGAATTTGCCTGAATAAAATACAACCAACTTGAAGTTACTTGGAGACACAAGAACAGGCCACCATTCAAAATAACACAAGTAGAGTAGTAATTGAGGACAAAATCATTGTAGGCATAGCCTCCATAGAGTTGTGGACTATGTGGATTATAATGAAATAAAGATGGAGAATGTGAATGTCCACAAAAAAAGAACTTGACACATATGTTGCATCCAAATTCACAGCAAAATTATGAAGACCAGAATGCTTTCATATACCTCCTCATGTAATCAACTACAATCTTAAAGGGAATTCAAACAAATAGGAGCTTCTGTGTTGTTGAAGCATCATAGATAGTAGTGTGCTGGTCTGTGGAATTTTAAGATTGACATGATTTCAGATTCCCATTAGAACAAAAGAAATTTGGAAGAACATTTTCATGAGGACGGAGGAAATATGTAAGAACATGTAGAGGATGGGCACCAGAACACAAGAGAAGGGGGGGTTCTTGTTTCAATTAATGAGTGATTTGTAATATGAGTTATGTACCCATGGGTAGATCAGACCTGTGGTGGGTTGATGAAAGCAGAAAAAAGCTACTCACAGGCAAAATTGCTGTTCTGTTTTGGTTGGCTTGGAAATATTTTAATTAAGATAATGAGATTTATTTTGTCTAAAGCAACAAGATTATCTTTATCATAGCTACCAAAACAATTTGGGATGATGAAAGCAGAAACAAGCTACTCGCAGGCAAAATTCCTGTTCTGTTTTAGTTGGCTTGGAAATATTTTAATTAAGATAATGAGATCTATTTTATCTAAAACAACAAGATTATCTTTGTTATAGCCACCAAAACAATTTAGCATGCAGGGGGGGGCATTATACAGAGAAGAACATATAGTAGAGGTCATCCAGGGAGCCCAAGGAACAGCAGTACTTTTTCTTAATAGGTTAAGGACATTTGAATTCTTTTTTCTTGTCAATGTCATCATACTAGTATTGTTATCTTTGTTTATCTTTCTCTGCTTATATTAAGAAGATGCATCTGGTTTAGTCAGGTCTCTATAATATTACATCCATGGAGATCTTTGTTACAAGATTCCCAACAAGTTATTGAAAGAGATGCTTCCTCTCAAAGTGTGATAAATTTGACCCAAGTTTTTCATATACAAATCATATAGTGACCATTTGAAGCACTTAGTAGTTGCTTTCTCTCAAGTGTGTGGAATTTGACCAAAGCCTTCTATATACAAATTGTATACCACAAAAACAGTACATTTCTTCCTCCTGAATTGTCTATGAAAGTACAATTTACATCCACCAATATTAAATGATGCATTTCTTAGGTCAAGCTTGGAATTTTGGTTTCAAATAAGAAATTTCAAGCTTAAAAAATGGTTTCTTATTTAGCACATATAGGGTTAGGGTTTTGATTTAAAAATGACATTTAAATTTTATTTAAGACCATGAGGATGTTAGAATGAGTTCGTTCAATAAAATATTTCTTATTGCAAGCTTGAGATTTTGAGTACAGGCCATATAGAGAGAGAAAATGAAAACTATCTAATCTATTATTCTTGAAAGCAGCAACTTTTGTGAAAATATGTGATTTGTCTTGACAAATTTAAGACAATGTGTGCAATCATAATGAGCATTCATAGAATCTCATACAACATGTTGTAGCATTTTAGAGCAGTAGCCAAGAGACCCAAGAAAGGTAAATTCCTGGTGCATCCTCATCATAATATTGTTTATCAGTTTCAATATATTTGCTAATTCTCTTACTGTGATTACAGACCAGCCCTTGTAACTGTGTATTTTTCACCTGTCATCACCAAACATGCCTGGGCACAACAAATCCAAGGAGGGTGCTCCACCTATATTGTTTTTCCTTGTACTTTACCAAGTTCTTTATTCTGTGTGCAAGCAGTCATGTTATACAGAGTAGTACATGCTACATATTTCCTTTGTGACTGGGTTTTCAATTCCTTTTCTGTCTTGTTGACTTGTACAAATACAAATATATTTATTATATACTAGCCAAAAGTGATAGGCAGATATTGGTGTCATAAGCTGTTCCATCAAAGTCTTGGTCCTTGTATATGATGTTTAGTACATCAAGGGTGTTTCTTGAGGTGTTGTTACTAGTACTGATGATAATAATGTTGACTGATAAAGAATGGTGAAATCTTAAGAATTGAATATGTTTTGTGTTACTCAAATGAAAACATCCAAAAGTTCTGTTGCAAGACCAACCAAATAATTCTTCTTTTTGAAGTACAAGTACTTTATTCAAGCAGTACAAGCTGAGAGAAGAAGTACCTGGTACTATGCTTGCACATACAATACTTTGAGCTTTTTTTTTTTTAATTTCAAATTATTATATAATTAGTCTAGACAAGAAATAGACAACTAAATTGTGCCAATGCCCCAGTTTTTTTAATGCAAGAATCCTTGCATTTTTTTTTACATGTTAGTTTGAATGAGTCTTGCATTGAAAATTAAAAGAATGTCTTCTGATTTCTGTTTGTATTAGCTAACTCTTTTCCAAATCACCAGGTCTAGTATACAGCAGGAGTCAAAAATAAGAGGTAAGAAAAAAGTTTATGCTCTGCTTTAGCTACCTTTACCGCTATATTGTGATAGATTATTTTATTATACTTTGACCGCAATATTTCAGTGACATTTAAGGTTCTCACCGCAATTCTAATTAACAACACATTGATATGAAAGTCTCAAATATGCTACCACCAGTATTGTACCAGTAAGAACCCAAGGCAGGTCTGTCACACTCCTCTTCCTCATGTATACTACTTACCAAATTAAAAGTCTAAAATAAATAATCATAAGATTAATTAGAGTCAATTGTTATTTATGTGTCTCAACTTGTTAAAAGGTATTAGGTTAGCTCAACAATTCTTTTATCATGTATCAATGCAAACTTTGAAATTCAGAAAAACCATCCAAAGACCAGATAGAAGCATAACAAGATCACACTAGATATTGCAGATATATCTAAAAGTAGAAGAAGACACATCTACTACCATTTTTGTACAACAAACCACAACAAAAGTAACAATAAAATTATCCAGTGTGCAAACAACATGTTCAAGATGACCAAGTACTAATTTAACATATTTGAAGCAACCATCCATACACCTTACTCAAGCATTATTATAATAGAGTCAATACACCAGATGTCAGAAAACCAATATATTCTCCATTGTTGTAATTTTTAAGTACCACTCCCATCACAAGTATACCATGCCTTGTAGATGACCACCTTAACAAAGGATTGAAACATAACAGTTTCAATTTATCTTAATCAACAATCTAAAAGTGCCTTCTCATAGTCTTTGTTTCCTCCCCTGTGCTGTTTCATAATAACTGGACTTGATGGTTTTAAAAACATTAAAAGTGGAGTCCTCTTGGTGTACATAAACAACTGGTCCACACAATTGTTTTACCATATACCTGCAATAAATTACAAGATATTCTTGAAAGTATGGTGTGAGCCTTTTTTTAATATACACTGTTGTTTGCAATTCTTCTTTTCTTGGGAAAAACTCAACCAGCTTTGAGACTAGAATTGGTACTCTTGGCACAGTACATTGCTATATACTGATACAACAATTATTTTACCATGTACTACTGTAACATCTCTCAAGCTTTGGGGAGCTCCTAAATTTCTCTCTTTTTATCTTTCCTTGCAATACTTACAGAAATTATATATTGTGCTGTTTGCTTCTCCACTATCCAAAATAAAATCTATAATAAAACTCCACTACTACATTTTCAAGAGCACAGAAATGGAGAGATAAAATGTACAACAAACCTTCTTCCTGGCATCTCACATAGAATACATTTAAAAAAAAACAAGCACAGTAAAACACTAGTATGTGGAGGAGAACACATTAAAAGCAAATGCCTACTGAGATATAGATACCCATAGCTGACTATTAGTGACTGCCTTTATCTCTATTCATAGCAAAAAATCAAATATATTTTGATAGTACTTTTTATTTCAGCATATCCATAGCAATCTCAATAAAAATTATGATTAGCTACAACCAAACATGACATACTTCTTTCTGAAAATGGTTACAATCAAATTGGGAGCTCTCTTCTTGTACCACCAGTATCAGACAAGTTTTTCTATTTATATTTAGCATTTTTATCAATAAAAAATACTTTTCAAACTAAATGTTTATGTTTTTAATTTACTACCCACATAAAATAGATATATTGATAATATTGCTCTATTCAACTTGCATGTGTAAAAAAGAATATTATCATGCCATAACTTAAATTTCAAATTCCAAACTTTTTTACCATACTACTTGATAACTCAGATAATTTGCAAACACATAATTTTGGAGCCACTAAGTAATAATTCATACCAATTGTGGTGCCCTGGTAGTTTTATGTTCATGCTGCTAGAAAGCCTAAAATGAAGTTACCAATTAAAAAATATTCTAATCTAGTAGGTCCAAAATATTTTCAAATAGTACCTACTAAATCACAGAATTATGACAGAAAAAAAGTCCATTTAAGCAGGTTTTAACTAACAAATTCTCAAAGAATGGTGCCAAGTGAGACTTGAACAATCCAAAATCAAAGTGGGTCTTCTTATACAATCCAAAATCAAAACTACTATTTGGTGTACTGCTCAAGCATTACATGGTGCACATGGTACTGTCACCTAAGCATTATCAACATGACCTTTTGTCTCCTATCTCAAGCAACAAACAAAAACCCTCAAGTCATATCTAGTACCACTGGGTGACATATTCCAGGATCAGCTAGACATTATCACAGTGCACAATAATATTTAAGATTTTTTTCACTATACAGAAGTTAATCAAAACTAATAATATTACAGCCCCTTTCTCTTTTCTGGAAATCCTGTTGCAACTCAAAAACTTAAGTCTTATATATGGTACATTTGACACTCACTTATTTGGGTGTTTCAACAAAGTATGCTGTCTGATTTCTATATAAATTTACAATCAAAATTTAAAATTGATTTTGTACTGGATTGCAGTACCAGCAAAAATTTATTTTTTTGGATCAAATCCAAAACTATTTGAGTCTATTTTTTTTTTGACAAAATTGGCTTCAGTTGGGCACCAATGCGGACTAAGAAAAAATATAGTCAGAACTGTTCCAATAATAAAACTTAGGATACAAGCAAAGAAACACCCCTTATACTATAGCCTCTGTGTATGCTGCAGTTACACTTTAGTACCAGTCATAAGTGTACTATTCTCCAGAGTGTACTATTCATACCTCCTGTTGCTGGGTAGGATGAGTTAGGTTGACTGTGGAGCAGATTTACATTTGACACAAAAGTTCTTTGCAAGTTGAACCCAAATTTTCTAGAAAAAAAGTGGTCATAATTTTGATTAAATAGATTATTTTTGAAAAATGTTTAGATCTCAGTGCTAGCTGGAGACTAGGTGTATGTGATATATAACTTAATGGTAATCCTAGAGACAGGTTTTCAGCTGATCCTGAAAGCTGCTTTCACTTTCAATAAAACCCAAATACATTGATTGAAAGCTACTTCTCATTGAAAGTTCTATCATTTAATTTGGTCAAACTGCTTTTTAAAGTAAAAGGTGTATGTCAATTTTTTTATCACCAGTATATCCTGTTCACATAAATCTGTAACAGCTACTAACCAGTAAAAATTTCCATTAAAAATATATAGACATATGCTATACTGGCAGAGGAGTATGTATGAAGAGGAATATTCCTAAGTAATCACACAATGATGTAAAATTTCTTTTATCATTTTTTCATTTGTCTCCTCTTCTGGAAGAATTTTTTTCTCTTGATGCCAGCACTTGCTTTACTGCTCCTGTATTTCCAGTAAATGCCTGTTTAACAATGATTTTGTGTATGCTTCCTTTGCAGCTCCATTATGTATGTAAATCTCTCCATAGTCATCTACTGCTTGTTTTTTATTTCAATATTATTTATTTATAATCTTTTATACAAATTTGGAGGTAATGTGCCAATAGTCTAACACAAATTTAAGTAATTTTTGAGTTTCATCAGTGCATACAGACATGGAAGTAATTTTTGAGTTTCTTCAGTGCATACAGACATGGCTGTAGTATTTTATATGAACTTGTACCATTAATTCTCTAGAAAAATGGGCTGAAGACAAAGATGAGACCAATGATAGTATGGTGATACATTTTTATTCACTAAATCTTAGACTGAACAACTTTTTTAGATGCTGTCTGTCTCAACAATCCTCCATTCCATCAAAGGCCAGATGAATACATGATTCTTTGGAACAACTAATAAAAATATTGGTATAAAAGGAGAGGTTTAGTAAATGGAAACTTGTGCCCATCGACATCTGACAAAAATTCAGTAATGTACCTGGATGCCGTTCATTAACATCAACAAAGAACTTCAAACATCATCACTGAAAGTTTTATTAGATGTTCATCTTGCCAGCAATTCACCATAGTGATCTATAACTATGGTTAGTTACCCTATTAAACTTTCAGTGATTCCCAGAATAGTAAACCTGATAAGCCAAACACTTTTTTCACTCCACCGCTACACACAATTGATGATGTGGAATGTTTAATAGTGGGTGCTGAAATTAAGTTGAAAATAGAGCAACAATAAAGTACTAGTAATTGACCCAAGAACGGGTGCCCATAGAAAACATGCACATCAGATACTAATAAGCATGCAACCTATGATGTTCATGGGAAAATATATGCATATGTAATGAGCTCCTATCTCATCATTATATTAATTTGCAGAGTGTTCAGATAGAAAAATGTAAAACAATTTTTTTGAGAATGCAACAAATACCAAAAAGAACACATATGGGAGTAACGGTGAACTTGCTTAACCCCAAAGGCAAGCTCTTGAACAAATAATCATTCATAAAGAGCATGCTTGCAACCCATGTCATGACTGGCTATTATCTCAACAGCTCACTAGACATCCTAGCCCATGTTTTGTGAATTATTAGAGCTTTGTGGTCTTACAAAAATTAATATTGCTTCTTAGACTTTGGTTTTAGAGATACTGTATAGAACAAGATGTGACCATATTTTGCAAGAAGCACAAGCTTTATTTCCAGATGCTCAAATAATACACATGAAAAGTCACTCAATCTGTGAGCAGAGGTACTATGGTGACTGGGATGTTGCAGTTTGTCAATGTCACCTGAACCCTATGGAATTTGGAGAACCTTGTCTCAAATGGTTGCTAGAGCATCATAGAAATGTGAGACCAGAATTTGCAGCACAAGCTTGTTTATGGTCAACACTCACGTGAAAGGTTTGAATGATTGAATTAAAAAGGCCATTGCAATACTATTCATAGAGCAGCACAGTATACCAGAAGTTGGATGTATTGATGATTACACAGCTATAAGTGACCATTGCATGGAAACAAAGGATGGATGACACTACAAGAAAGGTTCCCCCAAGAACTCAAAAGCTTATCATTCATGTTAGAAAAGCTAGTGACTCAATCGATCGCTCACAAAACATTGTAAAAACATACATGTCCTACTTTCTCATGCACCTAGAGGAAGGGCTTGCATTAAAAAACCTGAAATTCAAGACTTACCAAAGTTGGTTCAAGGCGTCACTAATAAACCGAAGAAATAGAGGTGAAATCTATAATGTGTTGATCGAGTATTGCAACTCAAATGGGGTCAATTAAACCTTAGTTTTCTAATCAAAACAACTCATCTATTCATAATATGATCTATAAAACACACTACTATTATCATCATTATCAGAAAGAATTCATGTCTGGACGGATTGATGCTCACTGCGTACAGTTGGTGAAAAGCTAACAAGTAAACCTTTCGGTCAAGTACAATACTGTCCCTCACTCCACCAACCGAAAGGAGGAAGTTTGTTTCGAATTCTACCCTCATTTTTTCATCATCTTTTCTGTCGTCGTGCACGCAGCAACCCTTCTTGACACTCATCACATTCCGAACAAGAAAATGTCCAGTCACATTTTGGATAGTAGCTAGAATCTGTTGACTTCCATTCGGTTGGAATTTTGGAACACCACCATCTACAAGCCACGTTGATATCATCTCCAGATGGAGAGGTTGCAATATTTTCAGTATCAACGGTTGGTATTGGGGACGATGACGGCGAGTTTAGTGGTAAAATAGAAGCGGAAGGTTGTGGAGAAATTGTCTCTAGATTTGTGGGACTTGGTGCAGGAGAAGCACTTGGCGAGTTTAGTGGTAAAATAGAAACGGAAGGCTGTGGAGAAATTGTCTCTAGATTTGTGGGACTTGGTGCAGCAGAAGCACTTGGCCGAGGAGATATGGTTGCTGGTGTTGAGCCTCCACCGTCTTGCACCTTTATTTCAAATTCCGAGTAGTGCCAGAAATTTGAACCGGATGGATCGTTATTGATAACTATTGTAACCTCCAATTTAGTATCAACAGCTGCATTTAGAATAAACCCAGCAGTAACCTGCTGCTTGTCATTGTTACTTGTGTGACAAAGGGCAGTCACACCGGGAGCACAAGCTGAATCAAACCCGGTCTTTTCTCCCGTGCTGGGTAGTACTTGGGTTTCACCACTCGTTGCAGTCCAGGCTGTTTCGACACTTGTACCATTTGCTCCACTCAGCCGCATTAGCATCCCCCGAAAGAATCCGTCACTTCTCGCTACATTTACAGTATAGGGTATGTTGGCATCTATTGTAATACCTTCTGTGGAATTAAGTAGAATGGGGGCGTCCGAAGAAGATAGTTCTGATTGAAAAGAGATGGATATACTTCCATCGGCTAATGAAGCCATCCCATCTCGACCATGAATTCCTCCACTCTCGTCACCAATTACAGGACCGCTCTTACAATGTCCCGCTCGAATCGGGTAGGCTCTGATGTTTGAGCACAAACAAAGCACGATCAAAGTAAATACCATTTGGCCATGACGAGGCAAGTGAATGCTATGCATGATAAATATGCGGCGAATCAATTTGATAATACTTTGTAAAGATGTAAGGAAGTCTTCTGAAAAGAAGATGACGGGACGGCTTCGAGTTGTGGGTCACAGTCACTCTCGCAATGAACAAGAGAGTAGAGTTCACATGCTGAAACAACGTTCCCTTGTAAGTCCTAGGTCCTGCTGGTTGCAATTATATTTTCAGTGCCTCGGACATGCTTAGGGCATCGAGGTAGACTAAGTCCTACTCGTACCTGGTAGCGTACGGGTGTATGTAGGCTGGTATCAGTATTATTTATCTCTGGTAGGACCTACCGTAGGGCCTACGTTTTGGAGGGAGTTTCACGATTTCACGATTTCACGATTCGGTACTCACTTTTTCCTGCAGATTCGTGTTGCTTTTCGTCAGTGTCCAGTTTACAGTTTTGAATACTTGTTGGAAAAAACCTACGACTTGATCCATCCAGATTTTTCTTCATATATATATATAGTATTAAGAGATGAGGAAACTAATGATAATCGAATAGCGTCAACCAAAAAATCTATGATACAGTGGTGCATGTACGAACCGAATCACCGGTAGAATGAAGTACCTAACTGACACGCTGTACCAGGGTACAGGTACGGTACGTACCATAATAATATACATCGAAAAACTCTGAGAACTCTCTACCTGGTATTAATAACTCTAACTTGTCACTTTCAATTGTAGAGATCCGACTGTCCATCAACCACCTCCTCCCTCCAACCCTTTCCAACCTCCAACTCCAATCAACCTCCAAAGGACTTCAGAACCAACTAGACTACACCTACTGGTATAATAACCGTAACATGGTCAACAAGACGATCACCACAAACCATCAACAAACACGAGACTCAAACAAAAAGTCAATCACAGCCATTACTATCTTTTGTTAGTATAATTTTGGTCCAGAAAAACAGCCTCTTAAAGTCGCACAGTTGGTTAATAAAAAATATTCAAATCCATGCCTTTGGAAACGACATCATCATCGACAAGTACCGGAACTGCTGGTAGTACTTGTGAGGATGATATTCGAAACAACTCTGTATGGAAGAACCTCTCGAGTTGGATCAGTCAGAGTGGAAATGGCGACAACAATAATAATAATAATAATGGATACATACATTCATCTCTTGAATTGCGTGGTGGCATTACAGAAAGAGGTGTGTATGCAAAAAAATCAATATCCAAAGGTGATTTGTTGATTCGACTTCCAGCACAGTGTGTATTGAGCGGAGAAGAAATGCCAGAATCCTATCAGAATCAGAATGACGACAAGAACACCACAATAAACGAAAAGCAAGAACATTGCAAAATCAGAAAGGCATCAGCATGGATGAGATGTCTTGCATCCTTATATAAGGCTCAACTACAATACGATCAACATCAAAAAGAAACGAAAGATTTAAAAACGAACAGAAATAATGCAGACAACACAACCACCAATGAAGGAATCAATCGCGACCACCCAACAAAATGTGATAAGAGCAACAACTTTGAATTCTATCTTGGCTCACTTCCACAAAAATATGACACTTTATTGAATTGGTCGGATGAGGAAATCGCTTCCTTTTTGACAGGTACTGCCTTGGGCCGTACGGTACAAATGGACCGCCAAGAACAAGTGATGCAAACACGGTACCGTATTGCTATCCGACCCTATCTCCAACAACACAATCTTTTACCCCAAGAAGAAGGAAACGAACAAATAACAAATGAATTTGATACTTTCCAACGTGCGTGTATGTGTCTGTCCACCAGAGGCTTTCATTTAGAGGTAGGAAATCATGATTATTCTGAATCAGCAAGCACTAGCATATCCTCATATTGCGGCCCATTCTTACTGCCAGTGATTGATTTGCTCAATCACGATGTAGAACAGAAATGCACTACTTTGCAACGTGATTCGAAAGATCAATCGTTTTTTATGATTGCAGAACGAAATATTGAAGAGAACGAGGAAATCTTTCACTCATACGGTGATACGTTAACATCAGCTCAACTACTACAAACATTTGGCTTTGTATCGAAAAAGTCATGCATACATGCTCAACAAGAAGGAAAAGACACTTTCTTGCGGTCATTTTTATCCTCCCTAGAAGAAGATACTAAAGCAAATGCATCGCTTACTCCTGCCATCTTGACAAGAGATGAAATCACTAAAGCATGTCTTTCATTAGAGTCGTCACAATACGCGTCTGAAATACGTCATTACATGGAGGCAAAGCGCAATAACAATACCTTTCATGGTATGGATGATGACAATGAGGAGGACGAGTCTTGGGTAATTCCAGCCAATATCGAAGAAAGAGACGTATCTAGTTTATCAATTTCAGATGACCATCATTTCCTCATTTCTGCCTCTGAACCATTGACGGATGAGCTAGTGACGTTTTGTAGCATCCTCATTATGCCGAATGAAGCTTACGATGAATTTATGGCCAACGATCCTGCATTACTAGATGATAGCGTTTTGGAAGACTTCTTTTTGGGAAAGATGATATGCAAAGCTCTCCTTGTAGCATCCAGCGCCAAGCTTGCAGAATATAACTTTTCTTCCATACCAAACAAGGAATCATCACAACCAAACAACCATGCTTTGTATGGTCTAGCTATTCGTGGAGAAGAAGCTGCATGTTTACAAAAATTACGGAATAAAGTGATTGACATTAGTGACTCTTTGGATGATCTAGATACCGCTGATACTGCACAAGATTGTAAAATACCACACGATCCAAAGAGGACAAAATTGAACTGAAATAATTGAGCTCACATTTAATCGAAGTTTTTAATTTTCCATCATTTAGAGACCACAAGTTACGAGAAATACGATAGCAACATTTCTTTGTATTTGAACTATTCCTTACACAAACGCCAATATCACAATAGACTCCTGTTGCTCAAAAATATTCAAGTCCATCCCTCTAGGATGCATCCTTCAGACGTTTATACCGGTTACTTTGACGAGGACACAAAATGACCCATACTGCACAAAGAAGAAAACGTGTACCAAAGACGCGTGTATTGAAAACAGATATAGGTTTAGAGGAAGTCCTATACGGCAAAAAGAGGTGAAAACTGGAAAGATGATTGCATAATTTTTTATTGTCACAGGCTTATACAAACTTTGAAAATATACGTGTACAAACAGTGCCTCTCAGAAAAACACACCACAAGATTTTCTTTGAAAATAAAATGCCATTTGAAAGAATGGGTGCATTTAGTTGACATTTGGATTAAATTGGAATACAGCATGGTACCCGTTTCAAAGATCAATGGCGGTAGTAATCAAATGCATCACCATGTCCAGTTAGACGTCAAAACTGAGAATAAATCCTACATTAGATATCAACACCAACGGCCCAAAAGAGTGCCTCTTCCCCCAAAACTGGCATGGCTGTTGGCATAACAATATAGGCACCAGGCTCATATGGGCAGCAAACTTTACCACGAACTTTATCTTGAAATATTTCTGCATCAAATGGAACGAAATGAAATTCTGGGAACTCCTGAAGCCATTCGAACCCCTCGTGTACTCTTTCTGATGTGACACATTTCATCACTACGGGTGAAGGAGGTACTTTTCCATCATGGGCGTCTTTGTGCTCTTCTTGAACTTCCACCGTTTCAAGCTGCAATCTCAAACATGAAGATATAACAGCAGCTGCCCTTGCTACAACGTCTGGATGGTCATGCTTTCCGCATTCGACACAAATGCCTGGTACATTGTGAAGTAGTGCTGCATCCAAGGTGGTCCCGCCCTCTATGGTCATATGGGCTAGACTCTGCACCACATAATTGACGGGTAAAAGCTCTGCGAAATCCTCGCTCAATTCCATAGAGCTCGGTAGAGCAAAAGAACCAGTATCAGCTGAGCACGAGTGCACGTCCAACACAAAGTCAGAATGCCTAATAGATTCATTCAGAATTCTAGCTCGTTGTAGCTCATACTCGTATCCCTCGCGTACTGCCTTCTCTTCGTCACAGAGAAGGTGAGGATCAAGTAGCCGATTTAAATTTTTCCTCATAAATCGTTTGGAAGAATAATATGCTTTTGGATTTCCCAATACAAATTCAATCGTCAGGTGTTCAAACAAATGACTCAGAGGCGAGTCGTCCCAACACTCATCCCTATCAAAATCTTTACTGGTTGTCTCTGCAGAACCTCGAAAAAGGCAAAACTTCTCCAAAATTTGGCGTACTGCAAGCACACCACAGGGTTCATTCCCATGAACGCCTACAATGATTAGAACGCGACGAGGACCATAGCCAAGTATTATACGGTCAGAGTGTTGGGCGTTGGAAGCTTCAACAAATACTGAAGGGGTGAGAACGTCTGATGACTGTGGTTGGCGACAAGCACACTGCATGAATTCACTTTTTTCCCGTCTTGTCATGGCTGACCATGACGAGTCAGAAAGCCACCGGACCGGTGAAAGTGCAGGTACAAGCATATTGTCGTTCCAAATCTTGGAGTTTCTTGCTCGATAATTGCTCTCAGATAATGATTCCCTCATTATGGAAGTCGAGAATCCGGTATGCTTCAGAAGTAAACGTGCCACTATTCTCTCCGCTTGTGGGTGACTAGCCGCAAAAGCAGCAAGAGCTTCTCGAAGCGATTGTTTCTCGTCCAAATATTCCTTGGAACATGACGGTGGTTCCTCTTCCAGACGATGGAGTGATTTAAGGTCGTTTGTTATTGATCTAACTAGGCTGTCATCGAGGTTGTTTAATTTCAGCGACATTGTTCTATCGATTTT
This sequence comes from Asterionellopsis glacialis, assembly GCA_014885115.2. Lineage (NCBI taxonomy): Eukaryota > Bacillariophyta > Plagiogrammaphyceae > Rhaphoneidales > Asterionellopsidaceae > Asterionellopsis > Asterionellopsis glacialis. The sequence goes on from WKLE02002221.1 coordinate 37,234, forward strand.
CTCATACAAATAAGCGACAACAATCGTGTCAGCAAAAGTGGTCTATGACAGTCGCATTTGAGATGGAACACAGTGTACCAGGACCATACCTGGCAAAGACTCGATTGATTTTTCATGAGAAGTTTCTGATTTCTTCTGGAACAGCGACAATCCTGTGGAGTTCTCTTTTTACACATCATTTGTCATGCATACAGGAATACATCGTACATCTGGTACAGATGTCACAAGAGAGATAGAACAGAAAAATATGACGATTATTATTATTATTTGATGCACGCAGTTTGAAATTGACTGGTATGGAGCGCTACTTGAGCGTTATTTGGTAAAAGGTGACGTATCTGGTACTAGTCTACCTGGTACTATTGCGTACGAATTATTGTACGTGGTACCTGGTGTTTAGGATATAATATGGAAAGAATACAGACCAGGTACGGAAGTAAGTGTCTTGAGCCACTAAATTTGAAACAATGTAAAATTGTCATAACTTCACTTCCACACTCCCTTTTTCCACAAAAAAGTTTGTAAATAACTCCTTTCTCAAAACGTACTCTTGAGGTCTATCATATTAATATCAGGGTAACCAAACAACAGTCACACCGTTGCACAGGACCGTTGCCGATTGGGTTAATTTTGCTTTATTTTGCATTTAGTGGTTCAAGACACTTCCCTTGTAGCTCTAACGAAAATGTCATACAACCTCTGAAACCATTTGAAACAATTAAAAATGCTACGTGATTTTAATACCAGAGTCTACTAAATTTAGTAATTCAAGGCACATGGTTCAAGACAGTTACTTACTGGTACATGTACCAGGTACCTGCTAGTAGGTGAAAAGTTCTCTGAGGCGCTAAATTCAGCCAATCAGGAAGCTCAGAACCATACCTTTACTTATAGAACTCGATGGACTTTCCGAAAAAATACTT
>WKLE02002230.1:0-14129 GCA_014885115.2 Asterionellopsis glacialis
TATTTTTCTACGAAAACGTAGTAGAAAGAAACTGATTTGCCACGAAAGGTACCTCTGGTATGTAGGACTGCACAGTTGGTCCTACCTACGAGGAATAGTCCCATAAACGGTTCATCCTGAGCAGCATTCTAGAGTCGTCCGTCTAGAGTGCCTAGACTACTCGTACACCTGATACATTTTTTGAAGTTGATGTTTGATTCAATATCGGTATCATTATGTCCTACTAGAGGACTTAAATATAACAACAACACTGTATCATCGGAGTCATGGAGGAAGAAACATGCTGTCACTTTTTTTATCATCAGAGAGACACATGATGTCGGCCAAGACCAATTACTATAGAAAGAAAGGATATGTATTGTAACTTCAACGATTCCATTCAGAAATAAAAACTAACGTATCTCTGGTGATCATGGGTAGAAAACAAAAGTATATGTATTTATTTTAAAAAATTCCGCACCTGATATCATATGCCACAACGTGAAAATATGACGCTACACTACTCAGTCATCACTACTTCATTTACATATGTTTTTTGTGTAAGTTGATGTTTGATTTCAAATAATTGGTGTCTTTGTTAGTCCCATTATATCATTGATTTTCCGATGAGAAAACGCGTGTCATTTTTTTGCATAATATTGTCCGCGAGACACACTCAACATGTCAGCAAAGTGTATAGAGAGCAAGGTGGTGTGCGCATGTCAGTATTGCCATTTTTTTGCATAATATTGTCCGCGAGACACACTCAACATGTCAGCAAAATGTATGGAGAGCAAGGTGGTGTGCGCATATCAGTATTGCCATTACAGAGGTTCTATTGACAAGGGGGGAAAGCTATTTTGCAGCAAGCAAACAATGAATAGCCTTTGCTGACAAGAACGAACAGCTTTTAGAGTGTACTTGGTACAGATTGCAACCAGTAAATATATATATTTATAGAATAAAAGTATTCAATCACGCTAAAAACTAACGTGTATTTTAGAACAAGTGCATTGTACTCTTAGAGAGCCTTTCAGTATCAGTGGCATTTACTTTAAATTTAAAAAGAAGTACAGGTATACTCGTAGTGTAGTTCCTTGTTAGTTAGAGTTGACTTTGGTGTATTAGACTTGCGCGGCAGTGGAAGGATGTACCTATTTTTAAAAATCTGAATTCCTGGAGGGTCTCTACTTATTTACTATTCCTAGTCCTTAAGGGTCTCTCGAGAGGCTGGTGACGTACAGTATCGTATTTGTTCGCAGAGGCTTAACTTTTGGGTCTATATAAAAGAAACGCCATTCCAGTACAACCCTTTTTCATGGTATCATGAGTGGGTATAAAGTCATTGGTTTGCCTGTCGTGAAAAAGAATACGAAGGAAACTGCATTTTCGAATGTTTGTCAAGGGGGGTATATTGTGAAAAAAATGGATGGTTGTTGATATCACGCGCATGATGATGAGGTCAGGGACATTATATTATGGCCATGAAAGAACGATGACGAACTTCGATCTTGACGTGGACCGGTGCATACATGTTGACATACAAGGAAAGAAAAGAACAAAAGGTATAGTATACATTACACTATATAAATTCCTGTCTACAAAATAAATTCCACGTTCAAAGGTTCTGAAGTTTAGGTCCTAGGACTCATTGGAAGAGATGTCAAGAAAGAACATAATGAAAGGCATATAAGCCCGCTTGCCTCCAAAAGAACTTCCCGTCCAAAGGTTAGAAAGATCCTTTCACTGATTGGGAAAGATATCAAAGCTTTAATTAACGGTAGGGCTTTACATTATGTTAAATTACAATTACGGCATCCTACTGTATTCAATGATCATTATACCCATATTTTCATATTTTTGAATACCCCTTTTTGGAAATGAAGGTAGAACTACATGAAAAGACTGTAAGGGTTGGGTTTGTTGTGCTGTAATGTTTCTCTCTTAGTTACGGATTCATTCCACATTATACCCTCGAACAAGGGAAAGAGCTCCACATACGCATTCAAAAATGTCGTTTGTTGTGGCGGGGTTAAATTCGTTCCACACGTCAGCACAGTCAAAGGGGCTATCACAGTTTAGACAATGTATGAAATTTACGTGTTGCTGGAACAAGTGCGTAAGAATACAAAGATATGTTGTTATGCTTGATACATACAAGCTCGTACACTGTTATATTTTTATATAAATTATGATAATAGAAGGTGGTCAGAAATAATAAGGAACTGGTCCCGAGTAAGAACAGATGGGATTCCTTAAGATGCGCCATTAATACTATGTAATAGTACGTGAATAATGTACCTGGTAAATAAGTTACCTTGGAAAATTAATATTTATACACATCTTCATCTGTATAAATAGAGCTCCATGAAGATATTCCAATTCGCCGACGGACACATTGATATTGATTTCTGAAGGGGTGATTCTTCGAAAGCAATTGGAATTTCTTGAAAAGCTACACAACGACCCATGAGCTTCAAGCTCCTTGAACTACGGGGTTATTTATAAAAATACAAGGAGTAATTTTTTAATACTTAGAATGTAACAGATGCTTAATTTATGATATTACTAATTGTAGAATGTCGAAATATTGCCCATATATGTTCTTTCATACTTCTTCTATTATACTAGAGAATGATACACCGCAAGATTTCGACACCCGTATCATTAATGCTATTCTGTAGCTGGGTACGTGGCAGCTATATGTATGACGGACTTTCTGAAGAAGCAGGACAGAGAGTACTCTAAAATAGATACTCGTTAGGAGGTAATTAGGAATTCTATTACGTTCACGTATTGTGGTTTCAGAGAAAAAAGACTGTAACAATCAGAACGAAAAAGTGGATCCAACATAGTTCGTTTCTAGTCCTGCACATTTCATAATTTTTCTAATCTTGAAAAAATAGGGAAGAACGCCCTGTATTTCTTTCTACACACTGTAGCTTACAACAAAAGATTTCATCATGATGAGTAATGATGACAACGCAAAGAAGAATCCAGAATCCAGCGTAACAATGTTGGAGAAGAAAAGTGACCATCAAGATGTTCCGCTCAAAGAGCAACAAGAACTTTCTACTTCTTCAACCATTTCTCTTGACGATAACAAGAACAAGGAAACTGAACATGAAGCCATTCACGCTGCTGTAGAAACGAATACAGAGCAGAAGCAGCAGGAACAGCAAGATACTAGTACTACCAAGACACAGCTGCAACAACAACAACAACGGCAGGTTCATGTCCTCCCTCCTCCAGCCGTGACTCTTGTTGCTCCAAAAGCTCGTACGACAGCATCTTTGTTCGTCGGGCGAAAAAACTTTGAAGATGTTCGCCAATCATTGATCGATGTAACTAGAGCCGCAGCTACGGCAAACTTTGCTGCATTGGCAAACCAAGGCAATAATTCTGTAATTTCAAACAAAACCAATCTTCTTGCCAATTTGTTATCTGCTGCAGATGACCCGTTCGTGGTTGCTGCCAATAATAATGATAATGATTCCGACGATGACGACTGGGGTGGACTTTGGGCTGCTGCGTCCAACAGAAAGAACTCCGATACCAAGTCAAAGCGAAGCTTTGCAGAATTGACTGGTACACAATCTTTGTTATCCAAGAAAAGTTCTACGGGTATCAATAACATTCGTAATGAACTTCGTAGTGAACTTTCTCGAGGTAGTGGAAATAGTACTCCTTCCTTGACAAGAGTTCATACAGATGATACTCTGGGTAGTAGTACTGACACGAGTCAAGAAATGGGTCAAACTCGTAAACGTCAAAAGTACAATAACAATGCAAGTGAAGTAGGTGATCTCATTGTACGATTGTCTTCCTCCAACCTCTTGAGAACATCACCATCTGGACGGCTTTTGGGACAGTCCTCCAGAACATGCGCAAGTGGAAAAGTCAATGCTTCCTTTGGTGAAAGTACTGTGAATGGTTCATCTGCATCCCTGGATGATTGGGAAACAGGACGTAAAAAACACTTTGGTAGACGTAGCCGTAGTGGAATTTTAAGTGAAGTGGCGAGGATGTAAAAAAAAGTTTAAAAAGGTAGTCTTTATACTACTTCTTTACAACTTCAATTTCATAACAGTCAGGAGCTACGTTCCTTTTGCTGTCACCAATACAATTACAGAGGTCACCATCGGTGTCTTCTACTACTTATGCTAAATACTGTAACTCCCGCCCAAGTTGTTGACGACGCAACTCATTCGCAAACATAAATATTAATATAGAAATTCACACCACATTCCCAACACTTTTAGACTTGTATATATTTGGTGAGGAACTCGTTTGAACTCTTGAAAGACCCCGTTAACAATAGCAGCTTGTTGAAAAAATAGTTTACCAAACCCCCTGGTAAAAATACACTTTGACTTTTGTCTCCCAACACAAACAGCATCGTCATTGATTTCATTTGTGCCATGAAACTTTTTTAGTTTTAGAGTGTCCGTTTTGACTTTTTGGCTAAAGTATTCCTGTTTTCAAAACAAAGATGAACTCCTACTTTGATACATAGCTAGCTAGGAGGCTGTCCTGTCCTACAGTATAATATAGGTATAGGACTCTCCTTTCATTCAGGCATCATCACCCAAAACCGTGTTCCTCTTCACATCCATTCCCAAGTTTCATTTCGTTACACTCCAGATTCATGATAATGGAAGATGGGTTTGACATGATGGGGATGTCCTTCTACCACAGATAGAGGCACCAATTCAAGGATGATTTTGATCAATCAATGGTAAGTATAGTGTAGGAGGTTCTGTCTAAACCACCAGGCATTTGTCCTGTCTCTTTGATCCCGAAAAAGAAAAAGGTTGCGAAAGCTCACGAGTCTTAAAAGAAGACATTTGCCCTTGTCCAAGTAGCATGGAGTGGGATTCGATCCTACTTGTCCGGAATTCGAAGATACTGTACCATTCGGGACGAATCGTCTCGACGTCACCTCTAGAATTCCTTTTAGTTTTTTTCACACTCCACATTGCAAGTTCACGGCCGATCTTTTTCCATATCACTTCTTTCTTCTAGCTCGTCAACTTTTAGAGTGAGTATACCATTGGAATGAAGAATGACACCCGCACAGTTAGACAAAAGCCGTGGTATCATTATCTTTGTACCCGCCAATTGACAATCTCACCTCCCATAAAGCAAGTGATGACGCACTAACCACCTATAAAGGCTATTGAAAATGTGTTTGTGTGGTCATTTTGAAAATCATGTTATGCCTCGCTATTTCATGAAAATGTGGTCTTTCACACGGCTGCAGTGCCGAAGTACGAAGTAGCACACGTCAGGCTCTCTAGATACAACATATGATAGCAATGACAGATCCATTCATTGACACGGATAGCTAAGTCCTCACAAAGATTTTATTGGTGTTAGGTGGAAGATATCATGAGCCGTAAGCATATTGTACGTGTAATATTCGTCTTTGTTTTATTAAGGTTTCGTTTTTCGGCGTTTTGTATTCGTAGACCTTGCAGAAGTTGACAGGTGACGTTTGGACGAATTCCTTCCTGGCTTCTTCGCAGAAGGCTTAGGCGGTACTCGCGAACGTTTGGAGTCAGGTTCGAGGTTCAAACCTGTTAAACCCAATGCTACTTTATTATTGTCATCAACACTCAAAATGTCGACACCAATTTCTTGACCTATCAATAAGTTTTCCAATCGAATAGCCGGTCCAAGCTTGGTCCGATGCAACAAGCCATCATTGTGACCACCAAAGTCAATAAATGCACCAAAGTCTGCAATATTTCGGATAGTTCCAATCACTCCTCGGACAGGACAAGCCTTTCGTAGATTACTTGCTTCTGCAACATCTGGTGACAATAGAGAACTTTTGTGAGTCAACCCTGCTGTACTGATGGTTGTTGCTTGATTTTTTGAAGGAGTTTTCAATCGCGGGTCCATTTTTGTCATGGAGTCCACCAGGTTTTCTACCACTGCCAAAACTCGCTCGCGACTGACCGCGAATTTATTAGAAGCCTTGGATAGTACTTCGTCCCATTGATTTTCCCATTCTGTTCGAGGTGGGAATTCACCTTCATCTACCGTTTCGGACAACTTCCATTTAAAAGTTTTCAATAACCACTTTGCAAGATCGTAGGATTCTGGATGGACCAAGGTAGAATCTAATTCTTCTTTCTCGCCCTCAATGCGGACAAACGCTGCACAATTTTCGTATATTTTTGGTCCTAAGCCACTAACTTTGAGCAATTCCCTTCGCATAGTCAAGGGTCGAGCTTCTAATATTTTCGATGCTAGCTTGCTATTGAGCCCAGGTACCTTTTGCAGAATTTCTAAGGAACAATTATTCACATCAACTCCAACGGTAGCCACAGCATCAATGCTTGCTAAGAGAAGCTTTTCATCTAACTTCTTTTCGGCCAAATCGTGCTGGTACATGCCAAGTCCCAATGATTTAGGAGGTACTTTGACAAGCTCGTGTAAGGGATTTTGTAGTCGCCGTCCAATTGACACAGCAGCAATAGCAGCTGGTGGGAAATTTTGGAATTCTTGGCTTGCTGGTTCGGATACACTCCATACACTTGCACCGGCTTCGTTCACCAACTGAATGTCAACCGATATTTCCTGTGCATCTGCAGCTTCTTGTATCAATATGCGACTTTCTTGAGTTCCATGACCATTACCAAGTGCGACTGTAACCTTCTCCTGGTCGGGTGCAAACTTCTGTACTTTTATCAATAGTTCTCCCAGCTTCTGTACACCATCAAGCCGTTTGTTTCCAAGAAACTTCACTGTCGATAGTTCTTCAACATGACCACTAGGATCTAAAATAGCGCATTTGATGCCGGCTTGGAAACCAGGGTCGAGGGCCAAAATATAGACCGATGACGGAAAGGGTGGAGCTAGCAGCGCATTGTGTAAATTTTCTTCGAATACTTGCATGGCGCGATCTTCTGCTATCTTGCACTTTTGTGTCCATAATCGAGTTGTCGTTTTTCGTCGCAACACGCGAACCCACGCATCATGAATTACTTCTGTTGCCAACTCTCTCCATGCATAATCTCGCCTCCATGAAGCAACCAAAGACGTTGGCAATACCTCATTGAGAAGGACCCTATGAATCATACTTTCCATTTTATCACTATCTATATCATATGAAAGTTTTAATGCTTTTTGGTCGACTCCCCGTCGGATGGCTAAGACTTGGTGATCTCGCAAATGCACCAATGAATGTGAAAAATCTTCGTAATGACGATATTTGGTATTTCGGTGCGACTTTTCATTGGTGTCGTCCTTTTTATTAGTCTTGTTTCTTTTCGTCGAGATCCTACAATGCCGGACAAGAGCGTCCATGACGGAATCAATCACAAGTGGTTCACCGGCAATTTTAGTTCCCAATAAATGTATTGCTGCTTCTCTTGGTTTAAGACTCTTGGCATGAATCGCTGTACCACTATTGCCATCGCCGTCCCCTTCTCTTGACCAAATTTTGTCAATAGCTTCGATTAATTCTGGATGTTCCCTTTGTATCCGTTCACTTATGGAACCCTTGCTAGGAGGCTTGTACGGTGCATACAAATCGTCCAATTCATTTTTGTCTATAGATGTTTGGACTCGTCGTCGTAAATTTGGATCTATTTCAAATTTATCTGCTGGTATAACTTCTAATATTTTTTTTCGCAATGTTCCAAGAGTTTTATGTTTCCCAATTAAATCGCACAGTAAATGTATTTGTTTGGTATTCAAAGGATGGATAATATCTGTTCTATACCGACAAACAAATGGGACAGTCAAAGGTCCTTCTTCCAGCAATGGAAGAGATCGTTCTGTAGCCTTGACAATCACAGTATCATTGTTCTTTGTGATTTTATTGGAATTGTTTGTGACATTATCATGGCCCAGTTCGTCGCCCAACGTCAACAGGTGCTTTGACCAATCTTGTGCTAATAGAAAAGAATCGACCTCATTTATCTTGGTACTCATTTGAGCACGTGCCATCGAAGTAGGTGGCATGAGCCTGAAAATTGTTGGTCGGCTTGGGTTTCGTTGTTTTAGCAAAGGAGAACGTATTAGTAGACTACACCAAGTAAGTGATCTTATCATTATCGAAGAAAGCAAAGAATTGATTAAGAGCACGTGTTTTGGAGTTATCCTGAAATATTAAAATATGGTCTTATAGATGGTGTTAATGCATTGTTTATGATTGATGTGTTTGATGTGTTTGATACACAGACCAAGCATCTGTAAAGAGATAACTCTCTCTCTCTCTGGGGACTACGAGTAGTCCTCTAGATAGGAACACAACGTTTGACTCTACCGGTATCAATAATACTTCTCATATCATTTTTTTCTTTATTTTTAGAATTTTTGACTGCTGACGGAAAGACAGTAAGACCATTCTCCAGTCAGAGATCGGAATAGTCCCGCGGTAAGAAGGACAGACCACTCAGAGTTTTCCTGTACGACGTTCGTGTCAGTACCTTACCTGGTATATTGGAGCGCCCCTAAAACTCTTTTTCGAGCAAAAAAGCTAAATTGATCCGGTTCTTTTCCGGGTTCCCCGTATCAAATTAGCTTTTTTGGTTTAGTTTGTTCACCCCCCCCCCCTTACAGATTAATCCGTCCGGATCAAACTGAGTCCCAACTGATGCTTGGTTGCAAATCCACATATCCCGCACCAAACAAAGAGAAATCTCTCTTTACAAACAAAATGACATCAGCGTACGCAAGATTACACCACCATCACTAATTACTCAACAATCAACCCACAACATACTCTAGTCATGAGTATGCTCCACTTGTCTCTGTCCGGTCCTGTATTCTTTTTTGCGGTCCCATCTTCCTTTTCCTCTTCTAAACATACATCTCATAATTTTTGTCAAGTGATTTTTTTTATTGTCATCATCGTCGTCGTAAAGATGATGATAATAATCATCAAAAAGAAGAATGAACATAATCCATTCCTTGTAGGTAAGTCTCATGGTGGAGACGGATGGAAGGGATAAGGTAATTGATTCATTGATTGTTGTGTTACTAGTTGATAAGTCACCACCAAGGTTGGTCATGGTGGAGTCGTCTTGAGTCTCCCCTGCAGTGGAGTATTGATGTGAAACTCACTAAAGTGTTCTTTTTGTTGTATTTGTCTTGAAAGTAGTACTGTGATTTCATTTTTATGGAATAAATACTAAATTTTTATATGATTGGGACTGTTTAAGAGAGACTGGACCAAATTGAGCAAGTGAACTTTGGGTTTGGCGCAGTTTGGAGAACCAATTTGATCCGGCCAGCTCAATTTGATCCGGAAGAGTTTTAGGGGCGCTCCATTGATTCATGATGTACCGGTACCGCCTCTGTTAGGGGAAAAGTTCTTTTAGGTGCTAAATCTAGCCAATGGGAGGAGTCAGATCCAAACTTTACATAAGGAGCTTTTTGGACTTTCCGAAGAACTAAGGTAGTAGATTGGCTTACATTCACTCCTCTTAGTAAACATGAAAATTCAACCCCCGGGGACAGATTTTCTGTGCTTTTATCTAGAAATTTTATTTTTTTAAAATTTTCTCGTTTTAGACCCCAACACTCTGGGAATGATCCGTTTCATCCCATTATTGGTCAGAAGTTAGTACCAAACCTTTTACTAATAACATATTTTAGTTATAATCTGGCCCAACCTTGCAGATGTGGTTCTTAGTTTGTTCAATTTTTCCAAAAAAAACACTAAAAATGCTAAAGTCACGAAATTTATGTTCATATGCTCTAACTTACTTTATGAAGGGCCTCATCTGCAATGTTGGGCCAGAATATATTAGTTTATGTATCTATCTAACAGATCTGATTTGTGAAATTCACACCAAATCATCGTCTGAGTCATCAGAATTGATCTCCATGTCATCATCGAAGTCAATTATATTGAGTTTCAAAACCCTGTCTGTCAGCCACTCCACGGAATCTAATTCTTGGTTTTCTGACATGCTGTTCAAGGGCATGCTCACATCTCTTGCTAACAGCGATTACTCTTTTTCTTGTCTCCTAAGTAGAGTTGGACAAGGAGAGAAGGCATGTCAAGTTACTTAGAGGTGAAAAAAAATAGCGTTCATAAAGTTATTTTGTTACTATGTATTATATATGAATGTTCTCACAAGTGTTCTGAAAAGAAGCGGAATCTTCTCCTATGACTCCAGTGATATAGAGAGTTTGGACTGAAGGTGAAAAAGAACATCAAAGTTCCATCTCGAACCCAAATACAGAAAAAAATAAAAATTTTGTGATTTTAGCCTAGTATGGACCAAAATCCTGTAGAAATAGCGTAGAAATTACTTAGGCAGCTGTAAGCCAATCTACCACTTTAATTCACAATTCTTTGGAAAGTCCATGAAAAGTACTTAACAAAACAATCAACCATTCTCCTAAATAACATTTCGGACAAGAAAAGAAGCAAAATAGTGAGATTTGTTCTTTTTAGTCCAGTTGATTGTTTTGTGTTGGTTTTATCCAATTTTGTTTGAAATAGAATACTGCGTACAAGCTCGTGCTCACCCTTTTTTTTTCCACACAAGTATGGCACGTTCAAAAATTTGAAAATTAGACGAGGTCTAACAATGACCCAATTATTGTTGCCCCAAAAGGTAAGTTGATTGTTGTTGTTGAGAATTTTGCTGACACCACTCTTCTTTGTTAACTTTGTTCTATTTGCCTATTCTGTTGATTGTTATTTTTTCACAATGGGAATCCAAAGTCAGTGGAGAAAAGGAGGCATTTGGGCGTGCAAAGAGCAATTTCATTGCACGTGGTACAGTAGTAACAAGCATTGTTTTTTTTGTGATGACAAGAGCATTTTTTCTTCAAGGATCTGTACAAGAACAACAACATGTCCAAACAATCCACCCTTGGATTGTTTTGACTTACTAGCAGACCACCCCCCCAAGACTGTTGTGAATGATGGGGTGGTGCAGTAGGCGAGTTGCAAGACTCGCGCCATAATGTCAATCAACCGTAGTACAGACATACCATGGTGTGATGATATCACAGATAAGGACAGACAAGATGATGTGATGATGTCAATGAGTGGACAGATGCAAACGTGTGGTGATGCACTGCATACATGCAAACATTGATGTCACAAACGAAGCACATCAAAATCCACTCCACAGCAGAAGCATGATGCATCAAACTGGAACACGATGATGTGCTGGTCTGGCAGATTCTCATTGGCTGCCTCAGGGAGTTTGGTTCACATGGTAAAACTGAACTCCATTGGAGCCGAACTCTAAGTAGATCCGCCGTAGGATCCTGTACTGTAATTAGGTCAAGAAGACAAATCGGTGGATTGTTGGGTTATTTTTAGCAACTAGTTAAAATAAATCATAATTTATTCACTCTAACAAAACTCAATCTATTTTCACCTAACTTTTCAATATTGTTGTCAGCATAGTGCAGGTGATCTGTGAGCAGTGCAAAAAAGGTCTGACCTATAATTGTGGTCACAACATCACTTGCCTGCTGTTGATGTATTATTTACGCAACAAGGCAAAAGTTTTGGAAGAACGAAACAAACCTCCTCATCCTCCCATCACATACACCATGGCTCCTATGGAGCTCTGATGTGCTTCTCTGGCTTCTCCTCCAGTTGATTTTGTTCCTTCTGTCAAGGAATCTTCCGGGGACTCTTGTTTGGGCAAAGAATGTTCTCTGATCGTCCAAGATTCACCAATCAACAAAGAATTCAAAACAGTTAAGATTTTTGATTCTTCATGTGAAAACCTGCTGCAAATTTACAAAAGCATGACAGCAAGGAGACTTAAGGCAGAATTGCAACATCAAATGGAAAGCAAGGAAGAACCTTCTTACCTTGCAAAGTGTCCTAGGCCAATATATGAAATGGCCCAGCATCTTCTGGAACAATTACCTGCAAATTTTGAAAAAATGACAAACAAGTTGAGAGGAGGCAATGACAACCAAAAAAATGTAGTGGTACAGTACACACTTCACTCCAGGCAGTTGTCCCTGGGTATTGGAGGAATCATACATGCCTTATAGTGCCATTGTTGGCACTAAATTCTTTTTCTTAAGGTGGGAACTGCAGGACCAGTCCCTGGAACTTACGTGCACTAAAAATGTGTGCACCAGTTTTTTTGTGCATGACCAATTTGACCTGAAAAAAAACAAGATGATGACCCCACTCATCTGTTCTTCACAGAAAACCTCATGGGCCATCTCCATGAGGTATGTCTGTGACAGGTGTGGGCATTGTTGCAGTGCCAAAGATGGTGAATTGTTGTGTAAATTACCATTTTGGATGCAGTCGTCATACCTGGTGTATGCATAATACGTAACAACCCAAAAGTACATGATAACAAGGCAGGCAGCAGTGAAGTACACTCTCTGTAGGACACTCTTGAGGATGAATGCTTGATGCGTGGGCAAGCAGACGGACTCACAAATTTACCATTTACTAATTTTCCTGAATATTTACTTCTTACTAAATTGCTGGATTTCTCCAGCATAAAACTAGATCTTTAAACTAGCTCATAATTTTTACCACTAAATAAAAGTCTTCTTTTCTTTTGTGTGTGTTGATTGTCTGATTGTTGTGTTGTGCCGCCCTCAACACTAGTGGCATAGGGCATAGTAACGTTACTCCCTCTCAGAGGATTTAACTTCAAAACATGAAGACCTTCTACTCCTCCAATGAGTTTCAGAAGAAAGCTCAGGAGTTGAGTCAACAGCAGACTCTGCTGCATCCTCCTGCAATTCCCTTCGTGAAAACAAAGAAGGAGAGGTTAAAGTTGAAAGATGATGACAAAGATTTGTACAAGACCATTGAGGTTTGAATCAATCCCTCTGATGAAGGCTCAGATTCTGAGACCATTGAAATGAGTGTCAAACAATTTGAGGATGGATCTGCTGCAGAGTGGATCCAGTGGAGGATTGAGTTTTGCTGAGGTTGAGCGGGATTATCCTCTCACCAAAGCCTCATCCAAAACCTACATGGCACTCACCCTTTTGAAGGGCAGAGCAAGGCAGCTGTTTCAAGCCAGCCTCAGGAAATGAGCCCAAAAAGATCCTGAACAGGTCTTTGAACTGGTACTTAACGATGTAGGTGAGAATTTTTCCTTGTCTAGGCATGCAGCAAGGCACCAGAAGAACTACCTTCTTGGCTAGCACTTGGCAATGACCGATGACTTCACATTGCGAGAGTTCATTGTAAGGCTTTGCCAGTTGAACAAATATTTGCAATATTTTCTGATGGATCACAATTGAAAAAAAATTCAAAAATTTGACAATGACAAGCTCATGGACATCTTGGATAGAGTGAAACCACTTAAGTGGCAATCTGGCCTACTCACTAGCAACCTCTATCCTCACAATCTCATGTGGGAAGATACTGTGGACTACTTTGAGAAGTTGGAGGTTCCCAATAATATTGATTGTGAACTCTCTAAGTCTGAAAAACCTACAAAGCCCAAGGAAAATTGCAAGCGTGAACAAACAGAAAAGAATTTCAATTGCAATAACAACAAGAATGATAACAAGCACCAGTGCACTCATAAGTGGTGTAGCAACTGCCGTATGAACAACCATAAGACCAACAAGTGTTCTGCGGACAAGTCAAAAAAGAAGGATTCCAGTAAATCCAATATGTACATGCAGGAACAGGTAACCGCAATGATTAACTTGCTCAAAGTATTGAAAGATAGTAAGAAAAAGAAACGTAAAGTGCGCTATGAATTGGTTTCATCCTTTGATAACAAACCTAGTTCACACTTTACTCAACATAGTAAACCTAAACTTAAAAATAGTAGTTAAAACCTTAGCAATTACTTTATGCCTACTTCCTACACCAATCTCTACGCTGTGTCTAGTACATATTCTATGGGCCGTCTGATGATCAGATGGTTGATTGTCGGAGAGGCCTGTGATGACATGATAAGACTGAAGATAGCGCTGCGACCATCTGGTGGATGGCACGCCTACCACACTACTCATGAAGCCCCCTACCTGAATCCAGAACAAGTTGACGCGGGGTGCGCAGATCTGCTCGGACAGAGAGGAAGCAAGACCTTGGATAGGGTAGTGGATGTACAAGTTCTACATGCAAATACCTCTTGAAGGGCTACATGATGTGATGTGAAATGGCAAACCTACCGCCAGATGGACGTACTTGTGCTGGAACCTCCCCACCTCAGCCT
>WKLE02002235.1:0-30380 GCA_014885115.2 Asterionellopsis glacialis
TATACGTCCTGTACGACCCATCGCACAGATCCTAAGAGCTCATTCAGGCAGATTGTCGACACTGTTTGAATTATCACACACGTATGTCCTTGAGAGACGAAAAATACTTCCGCATGCGTAAAGTCAGAGATGAATGTTTTGTAAAAGAGTTAAACCAAAAAGAGTTATGAAATATGTAACATCACGAGTAAAAATTAATTTGTAAATATGCTAGTCTAATAATATTATTTATTTTCAATGTCGATGTGTTTGCTGAAAAAGTGTTCTGTTACATTCTGTAGTCTTCAGTCTGTCCTTTTATCTGCTACAAAAGGTAGAGTTTTTACGGATTTGCAAGTGGTCCAAAATACAGGTACACTGCCAAGGAATCTACGGAAAGGCGGCTGGATACTTCCCGCCCAATTCAGCTAGCAGACTGCTCATTGTCTTTTTAAAAAATGTATAAAGGTATTGAGCTTTGATTCCGTTTATATTAATAACGTAAGGTACCCATTGGTTCACTCTACCATAGAGAGGAAATGTTGCTTCCAATGCTATTGTTACGATTAGATTACCGGTGTAATTACTGATTTTTAAGGAGTACTCTATCAAGTACCCGGTTCCTTGTACCAAGTTACTTGGTACGAGCACAGGAGCTCAGGTAGGATTTGAAAAATCAAGGACTCTAAAGAGCACCCATAGCCCCTTGAGACTCTCGAGGTCATAAAACTTCGTATCCCTCACAGAATGATTTCTCTCAAAAAGAATCATTTCTCTATTTTTTAGATATTAATAACAATAATATTTCTATCTTCTAAGATATATTAGGCAAAAAATGATGGGGCAGTTCTAGAGGCTACAGTAGATGTACAAAAACTTCCCAGAAAATTCTGGAGCATTTCCCACAAAAGATACTCTGACTCTAACGCCGGCACCGATGAAAGGTACTCTAGTACCGGGTAAAATGCAAGAACATTTTAAAATTGCAAGTTACACAGCTGGAAGCAAATAATCAACCTGCGTCTACTCAGAAGACTGCTTGACTGGAAGCAACGTATATTGGAGTGGTGTATTTAGTGATATCACATGAACCAAGGAGCCATATTCATTGCTGTAAACACCTGTTTAAATTCCAAGTCAGAGGCGGTATATATAAACAACCAGCACATATCGACCCAGAAAAGACACAGACGCAGTAAGAAAGTAGTCTAATTATGCGTGTAATGGTGAAAATGCACCGATCACCGAACGTCACGCAGACGAATTTCAACTGAGTCACAGGAGGAAACACCGAAGCAAATTTTTTGTGAGATTTCTGTAAGGATATTACATAATGTCCCTTGTCGCAATCTATTCATCATCCTCGACTCTATGCACACAAGTACAAATGACGGTAAGTGATGATCAGATTTCAGACTACATAATAATATAATAATTACAAGCATTTCGGTAAATTGTATTTCTGCAATAACAAAGCTAATTCTAGACTACCATTTCAGCGTTAAAGTTTTTCAACTCTCTAGAGAGGGGAACAAATCAAAATATCGTCTCGACTGTTGGTGTCAATACGAAGGTCCTCATCAAGATATAAAGTGTCGAACCAACCCTCACCAATAGGCGGTATATTGTATTTTCCCCATTTGGCCAAATCAAGTGTTGCTGTTGTAAATTTGAAGTTAGTGCGTTTTCCACCTTCTTCAGGGATCGATAGAGACCCAGAAACTCCAAGACCACCACCTTTACGAAAGGGAATCATATTTTCCAACTCTGAACCGTTAATTGTTTGTGATACATCACCGCTGATACCCCACGTAATGAAGGCATTGATCTCTTTTTCAGAAGTCCATTGTAGCAACCACTTCTTTTGCAATAAATCACTTTCTGCAGTAGCCGTAGTAGGTGATAAGGGTGCCAACTCAGCAATGATCTCCTCAATTTTTTCACGGTTAGCCCCAGCATCTGAACTCTGACACTCCACCAACAAAGCTTCTTTCAAAATTTGGCGTTTTTCATCATCGGGTGACGATGATGGTTTATTAACAGATGAAAAGAAAGCAAAGACTCCCTCCAATGATTGTTTGGCAAAATCGACAGCAAAAATTGGTGTTGGTGGTGAAAAACCAAGAACTTGACGCCCCAATAGGAGGAAAGTTGATAAGAAAGTAAATACTAGGCGACGCATGAGTATTGAATGAATTCTTCACTTTTAACTAGGTACTGGAAGTTCTAAATCGTCACAAGCATACCCGTCCTCTTTCAAGAGATGAAGTGATGATGTGTGAGGTCGAGAGTTCGAGAGAGTCGCGAAACTCCATGGTCAGAAGTCAGCCGCATTCCTTGCTTGTATTCTACTGACAGAAAAAACTGACCCGACGGTGATACGTCAGCGGTTCTCTTTCGTTTACTACCTTCATATATTCGGGTTAAGGTTTTCCATACGAAGATGCTAAAATTATGGATATTTGGCAGAATGGGAAGCTACACAAAGGGAACAGTTTTATTTGGGTATTTTATTGTAGCATTCTTTGGTACCTTGTTCTATATGCATTCATTGGTCTTGCAAGTATTATTGATACTATTGAAATGAGAATAATTGATGTTAAGGAAGAAATGACTACATGTACCAACCTACGTATGTTTTTTCTATATCTGATCACACTACTGTGCGCTTTTGAAGATTGAACTTAGCAGCCTTCGCCATCGACCGCATTATGCATTCTCATCCAATCTATCAACGATATAGATACCGTTGTGATTCGATAACAAAGTATAAATAGTATGCATGTCAGATACAAAATTTCTAAAGATCATCAATTCTTGTCATTGAGAACCTTTTTACTTTACTTTGTTTCTTTACTGATGGTAAGATAGATACGGGTACGCTTCCTAGCTTTTGCAACATAACCCGGTAGGATGGATTGCCGTACAGTGATTTTACATTTTTTAGCTACTAGCTACTCCAATCATGAACAAACTTTTCAGCATCTTCCACACCTCTATGATACCAAGATGTCAATTCCTCTGTCGTCGCCGCCATTCCTGATGCAACTTGCAACGCTCTCAAATTTTGAATGGATGGGCGCACCTGAAAGTTTCCCCTACAAGTTAATTTCCATGATGATCCAAAAGATTGATCTGCCGGGCTTATCCGATTTTGACCTGGACCTGATATTGGAGAAACAGTTATGCTGCAGACACCCTCTTGAGAATCTAAGGGCGTGGGTGGTGCAGGTTGCGAGATACCTCCATCGACGTAGTAAAATTCCTCATTGCTATCACTACCGTAATTGCCGTAAGGCGAGGTGTTATCATCATCATTTCTGAGCAGAATCTAACATGTGACAACGTTTACATAGGCGCAATAAGAAGAAGTATCAATAAAACAGAAAGCAGAAACAAACATGTCAGAGTCACACTAAATCTACCCGCAATAGGACTCACAGTAACATCTCATTGCATGTTGCTTGAGAAATCAAGAGTGGATTGTATTATATACAAACTATATACCAAAACTTACACCATCCGAGTCAGGATACGATAATTCTCCAGTTGATACAATATCCCATGGATGAAATGTGGAAGGTATTGTACACGATGCCTTGACACAATTCAAAATTTCATCTGTTTTCCACGACGTTGAGATGGATGAAAAACCTGAATACTTTGGTTCAAAACCAAATAATTGTGCTGACCCATCTGAGGTTTTTGTAGTACAAATGTACAATCTTGGACTTGGTGGACGTTGACTTTCTGCATGTTGAAGGATCTGTTTTTGTGCTGGTAAAGAAGAATTACTAATTTCTTCTTGATACATAAAATTTGTTAAATGTTGTAATGCATTCCCACGTTCGTTCATGAAAATATCAGCGTATTCGTGTATTCTATGTGGTAAATGGCAAAGGACGGTCGCTGCAATTGAACCCGAACTTGATCCTGCTACAGCTTTGATGGGTGGGATTTTTTTCGTTGTTCCTGCAGCTGAATATAGTGATCCCGCAACACCCAAATGATAGGGCAATAAATGCCCACCGCCACTAAATGATAAAGTTAGAAATTTGATTGCGTCAGCACTTGTCGCCGTGGACTTTTGAGACACCTTGGTGGCGGTACGTGCTGCGGCTGTGGCCATTTTGTGGTTGATAAATTTAATTGTTTTCTTCAGAACTGTACAATTTCAACAACCTGGATAAAACCAGTAGCAATATCGTGTACTGGAGTAAGTTGGTGTTTGTGGGACGCGTCAACTAAATTCAAACTTAATCCTTCTGGCCATAATAGTTCACACAATAACTCCATTTAAACCTTTTGGCGTTGTTCGTGCTTCCGCAGAAATCTCGATTGCCAGGCGAGACAGCGAACATGTGCTGCAGAATGAGTCTTTTGCAGAGAAAAACAAAACCCATGCACCAACACGCATATATGTTTCTCGAAACATGAGTCAGAAATGATTCATTTGACTCACTCTTCGAAATGGTTTTGAATGTGTCTCTGTCCCGTTATGACGTCAATTTCAATCGTGGTAGTTTATCCACAGACAGACAGAAAGACGTTGAGGGCATTTCATTTTGTAATTGGGCAGATGAACAGACACCAATATGGATGCCTCCGAACGCCATCCGTTTTTGTGTGTATCGCTCTTCCGTGCCATGCTGTCTTTGCCTTTTTTTCTGGGAAGTATGATCTTTTCGAGTGGGGTTTGTTCTGTCATAATCTCAAAGGTTACCTTTTCTATTGCCGATCATATTAAAGTGCAGAGTACGCGTTGTTATTGTTATCGATCAAAACTTTAGCACAAAGACAGCGAGTGAAAGAAAAGGGCGATAAATTATTGTAAAAGATGTCAAAAAGTAAGAAACAAAATTTATTGGACGATTCTTCGTCAGAAGAATCTTCTTCTGATAGTGAAGGAGAAGGTAATCAATTGTCGACATCGAACAACAGCAGTAAGGATGAAGTTCGTATTAATCGTAAATATGCAACAGAATATCAAAGTCGTAAACAAAAAGAAGAATTGGCGAAAGCTCGTATGTCAGGTGATTACGACGATGGAGATGACGGAAGCAGTTCCGATGAAAGTAGTGAAGATGAAGATGGTGAATTATTAACTACAGATATGGATGTTTCGATTTTAAAAACAATCAATGCATTACGAAGCAAAGATAAACGAATTTATGATCCATCGAATCGATTCTTCAAGGAAGAAGAAGGAGATAATGATTCAGAAGACGAGAACGACGATAGTGGAAAACAAGATAAAAAACACAAACCTAAGAGATTTAAAGATGTCATTCGTGAACAAATTTTACAGGACATTGAAGATGAAGAAAAGGAAGAAAATGGAAAAGTAGATGATAGTGACGATGACGGAGATGGTAAAGTTGAAAAACGAAGACATAAAGAAGCTATGTCAAAGTTAGAGTACGATGAAGAACAGAAGAACTTGCGTAGTGCATTTTTTAATGAAGATGCCGATGACGACGAGGAAGAAGATTGGATGGTTTTCAAAAAGAAGGGAGAGCGCACCGATTCGAGGAATATTCAAGAAACAGAAGAATTGTTAAAGAATGAAATATCTAACCTTGAAAAATCAGGGGATAAGAATAAACTAGTGGATCCACATGGGGAAGTTCAAGATGGAGAAAAGTTTCTTTTGGATTTTATCAAGAATAAGAAATGGATTGATCATGACAAAATGGTAGACGATGACGATGGTGATTCGTACGGATCTGATAATGCTGGTGACGATAATGATGAAGACTCTATTGAAGAACTTGAAAGGACGGATGCATTTGAATCCAAATACAATATGAGATTTGAGGAGGCAGCCGCAGCAGCCGCAGAAGGCTTATCTGGAGCAGACCATAGTGTCATAGCCTATGCTCGCGGGAATACTATGAATACGTTGCGTCGGAAGGACGAAACCCGACGCCAAAAGCGTGTGGAACGGAAGGAGAGAAAGGCCGCTGAACGTAAAGCAAAGGAGGAACAATTGCGGCGACTAAAAAATGCCAAACGCGAAGAAATGGAAATGAAATTGAAACAAATCAAGTCTGTCATTGGTGATATGGATGGTGAGATAGAGGAGGATGTTCTGGCAAAATTAGTGGAGGGTGACTTTGATCCTGAGAAATTTGAAGATATTATGAAAGAAGCCTACGGTGATGATTTCTATGATCGGGAAGACAAGGAATGGAAAACAGATGGTGATGTACGAGAAAGTCTCAAACAAGATGATGACGGGAACATGATTGTTGGCGAGGATGATGAAGATGGTGGTTTGTATGATAACTATAATGACGAAGAAGAAGTCGGCGAAGAAGCTGAAGAACTTGACGAAGATTACGATGAAAGCGACGAACCATTTGCCTTGGACAACGGAGACGAAGAGAATGAAACCGAAAAGAAGCTTAAGGAAAAAATGATGGACGAGTTATACAAACTAGACTACGAAGACATTGTTGCTGGGATGCCCACCAGGTTCAAGTATAGGAAGGTCGAGCCCAACAATTATGGACTAGATACAGAGGAAATATTATTTGCCAGGGACACAACACTCAAACAGTTCGTAAGTCTGAAGAAAATGGCACCGTATCAAGACGGTGAGGAATTCCGCGTTCACGGAAAAAAACGAAGGCGCTTCCGTGAGATGCTGCGACATGAGATCGAAGAGGAGCTAGAACAGGAAACTGAGCACGACCATGTGCCCGATCAAAATGAGGACGACGGTACAGGAGAAAACAAGGAGACAGAGGAAGAGCCCAAGAAGAAAAGACGGAGAAAGAAGAAGGGCAAAAAAAGCCAGAAGAATCCTGATGAAACTGAAGCTAGTGATTTACAAAAGGGAATTGAACCCGAAATGCCGATCAAGGAGGAAAATGATGAAAACGAGGGGAAACGGACGAGGAAGAAAAAAGGTACTAAACTTACCAAGACAGAAGAGGCTAAAGTACTTGACACAGATAAGGAAGGCATAGCAGAAAATAGGAACTCAAAATCAAGCAAAAAGAGCCGAAAAAAGAAGAACAAGAAATCAAAAGCAAGCAAAGTGGACGGCGTCTCTGCTTCGCGTCTATCATCATACGGTATTCAATAGAAATTAACACTTACAGTAAATTCTCATACAAACAACAGGGGTCGCAGTGACGATTGCTGCTGCGACATCATCTTGACTTTACATTTTGTAAGAGCAAATACGAAGACGAAGCAGAATATAAATTATTTTTGGTGGAAACGAGAATAAGACAAAAACAGACCGGAAGGAGACGGATTTCGGGTACAGTACTGCCTGTCGTTGGAATGAACGTGTTTTTTTTGTCAGTTTGTCAGTCCAAAATGCATTTGTCTGTCCGTACCGGTACGAGGGAGCTCCGTCAAGAGCCAGCTTAGCCGCTCACACTCCCCGGCAATCATTCTGTAATAAGAGAAGTGATTGAGAATTGGTAGAAGATTTCAAAAACAAGTGCAATAGAAAGAATACGTCCGAAAAATGGAGAAGACATCATGATCTTGCTTTTCTTGTTGATGTTCTTCAAAGTCTACCCGAGATGATGATGAAAAATAATTCTTTCACAAGAATCTTGTATGTAACTCTCTGCACATTGCTGCCACCATGCCCAAACTCATTCTACGTAACTGCATCAACATTTCCGAGGGTTAGTGTAATAAATTTAGAAAGACATGTCAAGAGGAGAGATCGAATGATCAAAGTGATGTCAAATGAAAACATTCCATTTGAATGGTGTGATGCTGTAGATGGTTCAAGACTCGATCGAGAAGAAATGAAAAGAAATGCAACTCGCCTTGGAAGATATTTCATGACAGATGGAATGATTGGTTGCTTCTTATCTCATAGGTAAGGCTGCTGATTTTTTTTGCGCATAAACTTCTGCAAAGTGCTAATGGCGATAAGGTATCTCATGTTCTTGTCATAGGAAATGTTGGCAACGATGTGTCGAATTAAATGAACCTCTTTTGGTATTCGAAGATGACGTTATTCTGGGAGAAAAATTCCGGCATATAGTTTCCAAGGCTTTACAAGCGCTTGAGGATTCATGTATTTCAAAGGACGATAGCAATCCAACATGGGACGCACTCTTACTTGGAGCAATGGGTTGTGTCCATCCTCGAAAGAAATTTGGTTTGAATATCATCCCTTGTGCTGTCGGAGGCAAGTGGAGAAAGATGAAACGGATAGTTGATGTTGATTTACATCAGAATCCATTTCTGGGAGTTGACGAGTCGTTTCTGCATGTTCCATTATGTCCGTATGGCATGCATGCATACATCATTCATCCACGGGGAGCACAAAAACTATTAGCAAGATTTGATAAAGCATCGTATCATGTTGATGTTGTTGCCTGGGGTCTCAAAGAACTGGAGATCATTGCTCTCCACCCACTCATTGCTTGGCAGACTAATGATGACACAACAATAGGAGGTCTAGTTGATATGTGGAAAAAATTCTTACCCACATTCATCGCAGATAAATATACAGGGTTCGAAATTGGCTGGGCTTTGTCAGGGCCATTACTAAGGGTTGGCGGGCCTTTATTGCCAAAATTGCTACTTACGACTGGTAGCTCACTGTTGATTATGTTTACCGGAATAGCCGTTGGAGTGTTGAGACATTCTCACTTCATACTTGAAATGACGCTGGCATATGTTTTTGTGGTAACATTGCTTGTCAGGTTGTTGTCGTCGTAAGCAAGCAAATGAGTTACAACTATACAATGAATAATATCGCATATTAGTAGTTCTTTGCTGCTTACTACTAAACCACCATACATTGAAGGTATAATTACCACAATCACATCAAAATTGTTCTTGACTTGACGACAATTTTCTCGTTACGTGTACTGACGATTGTCCATTTGCGACACCCATCATAATTGCAATTTCCAACAGTGATATTTTAAATCAATCAAATTTGACAGCAATCCAGTTTCAGAACAATTTGAGTAGACTTCATGAGCATCATAAATTCCCCAGAGAATTAATATGTCATCTAATTCAAAAGCATCACTCCAACTAAGATAGCATCCGAGGAGGAAAAAGGGGGAACCAAATGTTGCTCCAACTAGCGCCACACCGACATTATGTGTGGCATTTTTCTCCTCGTAACCTGGTAATATTTCAAATCGTCATGACGTTCAATTACATTGATTCAGTAACTGGCGTCAATTTCGTCAATGCGGTCCAAATTCGTACTTGTAGAAAAATGCTTACATAGGTGCCTTCATTTACAAAAGCTGCATGGTTAGAAGTGTCGTGACGTTGATTTCATGTTTTCTTTCCCGAACTTCTATGCACATCTGCACTGGCGATGGTTGCTCCATTTTTTTTACCGTTCTCGTTACTAGCAAAGCCGTACAGTGCTTTTAGATGTATCCTCATAAAGGTGTTTTAAAAGGTATTGAGTGAAACCTAAGATCGCAAACAATTTTTTCCAATGAATGATTTCATTTTAAAATTAGATTCATAGACATAACTTTAGCGACCTAAAATAAGTAGTTCGATGGTAACTAGGAATGAAAATTCGCGACGAGCAAGTATGAGGGGAAAGCGCTTTGAATGATCATATTCTACGAGGACGTTACATTCACAGCGTTTCTATTCTTTCTTGAATCCAAAGCATGCTTAGAGTTCCAATCCCTAAAAACAATGGTGTATCTAGATTAGAGAAAACATGTTGGATAATAGTATAATTAATTACTATGTAAATTATTCCCCTGGAACCGCGTCATGCCGTTGAAACTCCTCAAACCACAATTCATTCTTGGTAGGTCGTAAGACGATACGGAAGGTTTGCTTTAAACAATCGAGCCCTAGAAGAGCAGCAGGTGTCTGTTGCAACGGCGAAGGCGATGTTACGGCACTGAAGTTGACAAAAGGACTATTCAAGAAAGAAAAGCATGGCATATCTCCGACATAGACATTTCTTTCACCAAATGAGACATTGCCAGCCCGCACAGTCACAGGCATTTTTGACCTATGAAGAGTGATTTGCCCCCCAGTAACTCCTCCAATTGTCACTACTTCATCGCCAATCTGTTGTTGCTTTTTTAAATAGGGCAGGATATTTGATAACGCAAAATGTGAAGATGAGGAGGTTGCAATTCCAGCTTTCTCTGCTGCTTGCTTATTCAACACTGTTATTGGAGACCCAGTATCGAGCAAGGCTGGGATATCTGTCCCGTTGACGTTGATTGTTAATGAGAGAACTTGAGTCGAAGGGAGCTTTTCAAGCTGAACTTTAGTGAAGACATTGCTTTTGCTTTTCAAAACTTGGTCTTCAAAGAGTTCCTCTGCAAAATAAAAAATGATAGTGGGCGGGTCGCCATCAGTCCCGTACCAATCAATTTCCACCCCTGCAGGAAAGGACAGGAAGAAGTTGATACCAAGTAGACCATCCCCTTTAGGGCTGGAGCGTGGTAATCCAACAGCTGTCAAATTGGTCATAAATGTGAAAGACTGTTCTGATGGTAGTCCAGCCAACTGACAATCACCAAGTAAAAACAGATCACCTACTTGAGCACTTGAACCAATGCCATCGCTGCCAACTATAGGAAATCCTTTTTTAGTTTCGTTGAACACGGATTGTAGAGCCAGCTTTTTTACTATTTGGGAATCGAGACTATTCACGTTTGCACCGGTATCCAGAATAAAATCCAAACTGATGGGTGGTTTATTGGGTGTCTTCAGGTTGGGAAATTGTAAAGAAAGTCCTATATAATGACCCATATGCTTCAGGGGTGCCACAATACCCAATACGGGAGGTGGTTCGGTCGGTAATTCATTCTCACTGGTTGAAACCTGCTGTAAGTTAGCAATACCCCACCATTTATGTTCCTGTATCGTTGGATATAATGCAAAGCTCGTTGTCCGCGGAAACAAGCAAAGCTGAAGAAATGATAGCTTTCGTAAGTTCATTGATCGATACTTTCTTGTTATATAAAGACTTCCTCGATACGTTTTTCTTTCCTGTTCTTTCCCCCCCTGCCTTGCCAGTACTGAAGACTGGAAACGATGAGAGGGTTAGTCGGTGTCAACTATCAACGTTCGGCTTCGCTTTTTTTGATTTCTTTTTACGCGAAAGGAATCTTTTTGCGCGTTGTTCTGAGTTTTGGTGTCATTCGAACCATTTGACCCGTTCGACTAAACATGTTGGATTGATCACGTCACAGTCATATTAATAACATCATTCTGTTATTGAAGAGAGGGCACAACCTGTACTGCAGTTGGTGTCACAGAGGCATAGAAAAAGAAAGAAGCAAGCACTCACAAGGAAATATATGATGAAACAAATTAGTACGTAAGTAGTCAAAACGAGGATAAATAATCACTCTTCAAATCAAGTTATTTGGAAGCAAAACAATATCAAATATGTGAATTTGATATTCGTTACAGTGTGCATATTTCAAATTAGAAACGGAAGAAGATTCTTCCTGTCCTTTTGCCATTGGATGTTATCAAACTTACTTTGATTGAGCTCATTGTATGCTACATCCCTACCTGCCAGGTGGCTGCTCGTGACAAAGAATATGAGGCACACATTTGTATGATTGGCTACAAAGACATATAGTCGGTGATGTTATGACGTCCGTATTTATTTGTCGTATTATGATTTTTATGAATGTAGAGCGAATATCTTGATATGGTCAAAAAGCGGATGATCTTTAGTGACTTCGTCGTCGATGAACGGTAGTCGATTTAGACTGGTTTCGAGGTGAAACAAAGCGGTTCGGAAAGTGTTCGCGATCTGGCGGGGTTCGCATTCTCGCTTGGGCGGGATTGTCTGGGTGATGAAAGGTGGAATGGGCGCGCGGCGAAGAGCGAGAGACAGCAAAAGCAAAAGTCTTGCAGAAAAGCGGGCGTATTGTAGTCTACCAGAGACTCGCGTAGGTATGACATAAAATGTACATTTACACATGGCCCTCTCGATGTGGGTCTTGATTTTCAAATCCCTGGCATTGTTGGGAAGATGACAAGACAAGAACAAAGCACAATCAATACAGTAGTCCATTGCTCCTCCACACACTCGTTACAACCACAGATAGACCTGAGGCATGTCAGGGGAAAGCCAAGAAGGAAATGCTGCTCTCATCTTATGTGATCTTCAAGGCGATGGTTTGAAATCTTTGGGAGCACGTAATAGCTTCCTTTCTAATATCCGCATTGCTTTGCATGTCGCTCGTTTGGCTGGTTGGACTGTTGTGCATACCGGATTAAAGTTTCCCCAAAAGTACGACGGAGTGTTAGACAGTCATCGGTTATACGGAGCACTAAGACGTTTGAATTCAAAGGTGGGAGATGCACATGCTCACTGGTTCATGGAGGGATACGAGGGATCCGACATTGATTCTTCGCTTCTGCGGCGTCCTGATAAGATTGATGACGACGCAAGTGCTGAACTTACAGTTTGGCGCCAATCGCATCTTCCATCAAAAGAGCTTCTTGAGACCTTGCGATCGCGTTCCATTACTAAGGTTGTGGTAGTGGGAATTAAGGCTGGATACGCCGTTCAAGCTACTGTCCAAGCTCTGTGTGATGAAGGGCTGCATGTTTCAATTATTAAAGAATGCGTTTCAGATGATGTTCCTGAACGGTTGAAGGCGGTGCTGGAACATATTTTGCCAATATACGCTGATATTGCATCTTTGGAAGAATTTGTGGACGCCGCAGTGGGGTTAGACGAGTACGCCAAGATTGTTGCGACAGAAGATGCAAAAGACGTGTCAGCCCAAAGAACCTTTCACTGTACAGACTGCGGACGTGGAGGGCACATGCCATTATATTTGTCTCATCTATTAAGACAGGCAAATTGGAGCCAATATCCAGTGCAACAATGGTACAATGATGATTTCAATGGAAGGCAATACAAATGTCCACTTGGAAAGAAGCTTGTTGATTTTTGTGACGAGCCACAATTTAGTAAGGTATGCATGTTCTTATCTGGAAGAGAATGGCTCGATGAAAAAGACAAGGCCATTGAATTGATTGGGTCGTTCTTGCCCGAGACATATGTTGTTTCTAATAACTCTGAGTGGATCAATGGAAAGCAGCCCTCACAATATGATGCAACCGAGGAAAACGACAAAGGCCAGGGCCCGTCGTCTATTTGGTTTGTCAAGGAATGTGACAAGAATGGTGGACGTGCGGTACAAATTTGCAAAACAATCACAGAATGCCAAAAACTCATTACTGAGAATACCACCCATAAAGGAAATTACGTGGTCCAGGCTCATGTTCGTGAACCAGCTTTGACATCCCAAGGACACAAATGTCACGCTAAATTTTATTCTCTGTTGCAATGCGCTGAAGATGGCTTTTCATGGAAATTACACACCTATAAAGATGCATTCCTTGCTACGTCGCCAAATCCATGGTCTACTAGTGATATTTCAAAAGATACTCAAATAACGAATGAACGTACGAAACGCATCCTTGCTGGTGAAGAAGCTGAACCGTCGTGGCCAATATCATGGTATGACAAATGCAAGGAAGCGGTATCGTCCGTGATTGGAAAATCGGTTGTTAACGGCAAACTGCAGGGTCGTCTTGGGAAGAAACAATTTGAAATTTTCTCTACAGATTTCATGTTTGATACGGCAGGAAATACATGGATAATTGAATTCAACTTTGGGCCCGTATTGTTCGACCCGCTTGCTGGTCAACCTTTGTCTACCGAGAGTTTACAAAAGTATCAACGGCTGTATGATCTACATGGAACAAAAGCTGTTGTGCATGATACAGCTATGATTCGTGATGCTGTTTCTATGCTTTTTTTCCCTGAACAGTTTGCCAAGAAGAAAACAACTCGTTGGGATCCTGCAGGTTCTTTTCAAGGCAAAGTTCCAGAGACAAAAAACTCTTCCTCTAATGAACAGGCAACTTCCGGTTTGTTGCGATCTTTTGCTGCGATAATGTAACAAATTCAAAAAATCAAGTTACATCATTTCAATCGTTTTGAGATTTGGAAATAGAGTAAATGAAAGTGAAATTCTAGCTTGGTCCCCTCGCTAATTAAAGCACGCCCTTTCCCCGAAGAGAACAGAAATATTTCTTAAAAAATTGTTTTATAATATGCAGTTGCTACTTTCCTATTCATGTTGAAAAAAATATTGCACAGAATACATGATAACCCATCTTTCTGTCGTTGATACTGGCTGTTGAACTTATGTAGAATTTGATATTGAGAACTATACTTTCGAAGTTTCTTCTTTGTGACATGGAATTTGTGAAAACATTAGGGGAAAATTGGATTTTGATTTCGCCTTTGACTATTGAACTTCTTGAGAATTTTCCTAACTTTCATGGGTTTCTTAGTCGCATGGGTAGCTATACTCTTCTTCAGATGTCTAGCCTTTGCCCAATG
Organism: Asterionellopsis glacialis; assembly: GCA_014885115.2. Lineage (NCBI taxonomy): Eukaryota > Bacillariophyta > Plagiogrammaphyceae > Rhaphoneidales > Asterionellopsidaceae > Asterionellopsis > Asterionellopsis glacialis. Next base: position 14,354 of record WKLE02002235.1, read on the forward strand.
ATGAGAATTCAATGAACCCCTGGGTGCCGGAAGTCGATAATGTAAAGCTGGGCTAATAAACTTTTTCATGGCAGTGCTACTGTGAAAGAACCTTACACCGTTGAAGGTTGTAAGAGGCATCAATCGAGCCGTAAAGCGGCGAGCCAACATTGACATCATCATGTTCGTTACAGCTGTTGTATTGATGATTATTATGAGCTTGATGGATCGACAAGAATTCTATTTTTGTTCTTTAGGTTCTCACTAGAGTCTGTTGGTTCTGTTTGTTCTTCCGGAAGATTGCATCTGTCATTATCTTTCTTGTTCTTCAAAGCAGGTGGGTTCGGTTTCAAAAATAATATAATATGCGTTAACAAGGCGTTACATAATATATGATTTTATTTGCAGTACCCTATTATCGTATGTGTACCCCAGGTACCTGTACCTACATTACCAGGTACTCATTTTTCACTCTCTGTACCTTTGTGTTGAAAAAGAAGACTATTTATGAAATCTCAGTGGAGTTCCCTCCAACGTTCGGCACATGATTTTGTTACTGTACGAGCAGTACGGTAGTAGGTAATCTTTTGAAAAACATCATTTAAATTTTCTTTCATGCTCACGATACAAATAATAGCCATGAAAGGGTTTAGAATAGTTAGCAAGCGTCTATTCTTCAATGTCAAAAGAACTAGTAATGCAGCATACATCAAACGAACACTATGAGTGTAAAAAGTCTAGTATGTATAGCGTAGCCACCTCGCACAAACGTTGACAGGTGAACGCGCGTTTCGAAGGTGTTGTGGCTCCTCTTTCGCCTTTTTGTTTTGATCTTTTGGTGCCAAGCACAAAGAATCATTACCTGATGTACAAGAATTGTCAGTACACGTACTAGCTGAACACGAAGCATGATCAAAGCATTGAAATTCCCTCTTCTCTTCTTTGTATTTTCCGATGATGTCATGATGGTACTGCTCACATTCTGAAAAGAGATATTGTAATCGTTTTCTAATTGTATCCAGATGTAATCGTGATATATGAAGAAAATCTACCTTGTCAAACAAATTATCTAAAAAGTCAAGATAATTGCATCGATGTGACGTGGCGAGTGCATTGCAGGTAGTTCGATAACTGCAATTCATCATCGCATTTATCATAGCAGCAACAGCAACAGTTGATCTTGGCACTGAAACAAGGTATACATCAAAGATAGCTAACTCACAAAAGAATAGTGAATGTTGATAGATATAACTTCGTTGTTGAAGCGAAGTTTCTGGTAATAAAAATCGCATAATTTCATCACAAAATTCTTGTGGTATTGGAGGACATAACTTCCATTCAAGTATGCTTAGGATCATACATTCCGTTTCCATAAGATGTTGCACAGTATACTTCTCTCGACTTAACATTACAAGTGCTTCCATTGAAATTTCATTGTTGTTGCTGCTGTAAGAACTCATTTTAGATGCCATATGTAATGTTGTTGTAATCAATAATGGATAGTCATCAAAGATCTTATGGGATAAAGGTTGATCTAATGATGAAGTGTATCTGTCCAAATATGCAAATGCCAAGGCAACGACGCGTCGATCAACATTGAAATGATCAACGATACGATAGCACCAGCCACATAACTTTGTGCGAAGTAGCACAATTTTATTCCAAAGAAGACGACAACTACAAACATTATCATCACAATCTTCTTGGCTGTGATGATTTTCACAACAACAATCATCGCCTTGTAAAAAATCAATTTCACATTTGTATGTCGTATTTTCTCTTCTTGTCATGATATGCAGATGATCAATATCTGAAGTAAAAACACTCAGATCGGAGGCATCTGAAGAATTGTAATCGTAATGGTCGCAATTTTTGTGTACTTCATTCACAAAGTTATGCTGGTCTCCTTGAATACAAAATTTTGGTGGTGACCGCGATTTCATTCGTAATCCCAGCAATGGCACAGATGTACCTGCACTATCCTTTGTTGTTCTAGCTGCGCAAAGCATACTCTTTGCAATGGTATTCAGCGTTGTGATCTTACTGAGATTCTAATTATACTGCGAAGACACGATGCAAAACGCGGTCGAGTCTTTTCACCTTTTGCCAATACAAAACTGAAAGAACAACAATTTATGCAAGTTTTTGATATGCGCATGCGTCAAATGGCAAAGACTTATGCGGTTTGTGACCATTCATGAACAGAGAAAGTCCAGGCTATACCTATTGTTGAAGTGGTTATTTTTTATTTTTTGTTAGCCCTCTTCTTCAGTGAACAAAGAATGTGGAAGAGATGTCGGATACTGCCCGTCAAAATCATGATGTATACCCCTATCAACTATGAAGCAAATAGTTTGATATGGATTCTCTACCATTTTTTATTTATCATGAAATAGTTCGCATTTTTGTTTCACCCCAGTCGTTAATTATGAATGTACCAGGTACGAGCTCGTACAGTATGAAAGTCTTTACAGTAACCCAATACCAAATTAACTGGACGTAAGACCATTTCGATACTTAGACATCGTCGGCGCTTTCACAACTTGCACAACTTAAAGATTCAAGAGGAATTTTGAAGACGATGAGGGTGTTATGATTTACATACAGCTAGTATGATGCGTGTCTCACTCCAATGGTTGATGATCTGAAGACTCCATAGGCCAAGTTGTTAGACGCCAGAATACCGAAGATTCTCCTGCAACCAAGAACGTTTAGTTTTGAGAGGGTAGACTAGGTACAGAACATCACAAATTTACGTTTACTTAAGAATAGTGTCTAAGGGAAGATGTGCCTCTGCCACACGATTGGCACGTGCAGGCGCCCCGGAGACCGAGTTAACAACAGCAACAACAACAAGACAAATTTAAAAATATAGGATTTACATGCTTGTAAATGTACTTTGTGACTCAAGAAAAAGAGACAACGCAAACCATAGTTGACATGAAAACATGGTTGAAAAGGGGGACAAGTTTGTGGCAAAAAACTTAAAATGTACACACCCTTCAATTGACACAACCACAACAAAACTCAACACAATTGGATGAAAACCAAAACACCAAAGATCATAGGGTGTCCATTTATAATATGTTGTACTATTTGCAATAGAGTAGTAATTGCATAGTTTCTATTGTAATTGATATCCAGAATAATCTTAACAGACAGGAAAAGGGAGAAAAGAAGAATTCACAATATTCATGCAACAATGAAGGTAGCAATACTATACTATCCTCAACAAAGGTTTTGTCCACAAGGGCATCATGTAGGCCACAGTAAATAATTTGAAAAAAAAGTATAACCTACTTGGTTCTCAGATTGATAATACTCACCAATCTACTGTACTTCACTGCCTGTGGAGAGAATCACAAAAGTACCTTGTTCAAACCTTCCATTTGGTATGCAAAAGGAAAATAGTGCTATGTAACCTATAATTCTAGAAACAAAAAGAATGTCTAAATAGAAGAAGAAGAAAAATTGGAAAATGATTTGATAGTGAGGCACAAGAAGTACTAGGTAACACCATTCTGACACCTACTAACTTAGTAAACTACAGATTAACACTAGTAAGAAGATAAAATTTTACACAAAGTTGTAAAACTAGAACTCTACAAATTAAACTAGTATCAGAACAAGAAACAAAGCAAAAGTAAACCTCAAAGGAAAAAATAAAACTATAGAGGACTACTAAAATACTAGAAATGTGAACAAAAAACTAAAACTCTAGAACTACAATGCAAAATTATAAGAACTAAAAGTAATTCTCTCTAGACCTCTAGAACAAGAAATGTACAACAACATTTTTTGTTATGCACTACATGCTAGAAACCATGACCAAGCAAGTTGTATGATTATTATGTACACCAAATAAAACAACCAAAGGGTCCTTTTTTAATCTTCTTCTTTTAACTAGAACTAAAACCAGAATTAAAAATAAATGTGAGATTAAAAATTTAGAACTAAATCTAAAACTAGAATTACAAATAAAACAAGAAGCCTAGTCAAAGTAAGAGGGAAAAAACTTGACTTAAATTAGAACTAGTCTACTGTCTTGATCAAACAAGAGAAGTAAAACTGGAAATTAAACCACCAATAGTAGAACTACAGTAGCGCAGGTATTAGTAGTGGTCTTACCCAGACACTCACACTCACACTCACACTCTCCCCAGCATCCGCATGCATCCGTGTCGTTCCGAAAAAAGTGATGAGAGATAAATGAGACACAAACAACAAAATCGTCATAACAGCACCACTACCGCACCCGAGCATAAGCAAAGTACCGAAACTCTTTATGAGCATTGCACACTGCTGTCTTACTAGGACCTAGAACTAGAGATCATCTGTCAGACGACAATAAGATCGACAGGCAGCAACGTTTGTTTTCTGTTTAGTCGTAGAAGTTACACTCTTACCGGCATCAAAACTCACAAGCAAATGAATAAGGCAACATTAAGCGATACGAAAAGAGACTTTATCCAAGATAAGCTCAAGCAGCAGCAGCAGCAGCAACAACAACAACATGGTGCAGCAGATTCTTCCGCAATTACAGGTAATTCTAGTTTGACGGAACTAACCACAACGACTTCTTCTATGACTTCTGGTTCTTCTTCATCGCCGTTGCGTAATGTTTCCAAAAGAAATAATTTTGATTCGGGTCCATTATCGTTACATTTGAAAAACCAAGAATTGGAAACTCAAAACAAGAGACTCTTGAATATTCTTTCAGAACCTGTCCAAGCACTTGAAAAGAAGCCACATCGTACCACCAACAATAGTAGTGCTATTAGTCAAGATCACCAAAACAAAATTCAAAGCACAATCTACAAAAGTAAAAAAGATTCTAATGTTGATAATGCCGTTGTCGTCAAGAAACCTAATCAGCAAAGACGAAATATTGAAAGTTTAGTTCATCAAATCTCATTTCAAACAGGGGATCACGTGATCCAAAAAAAAACACAAAAAGTTCACCTCAATGCAGATGAGAAGAAAGATCAACAGCAAACATGTAGTACTACTAGATCAGAATCAATAAAAAATGATAACTCAATGGATAGTGAACTTTTCAAAACACAGCAAGAATTGAAGAATGCATTAGATTTGATTCGCGAAAAGGATAAGCAAATACTTCAAATGAAATTTGAGATCGATCGTCTATCAAGTGATTTGAATTGGTCAGAACGTGGTCGCAAAGAATTAAGTATATTATTGGAAATGTCACAAGTGGGCATCGAAGGAAAAAGTTATAAAAACGATCAGGGTAATGATAAAAGCGGCAGCAATGATGATGAAAGCGAAGAAGATGATGATGATTACGACAACGATGGTGATGTTTCCTTTTCAACCCCTTTGGCATCAGCACTGCGCAAAATGCCAGATGTACCACCATCATGCAAAGTCGATAAAACGCCTGACGATCCATTAAAGAATATGAACAGATATACATCGTCACACCTATTGAAGGACACGAGAAATGTTTCAACCATGGATGTACCTAAAAAAAAGGCGACAACGGAGAGAAATAAAACTATGCCATCTCAAACACGGACGAACAACAACAACAACATTATTGCTCCGCAACAGCGGTATCAACCAACACAAATAAGAACCCATGTTTTCCCTGAAACGTCAATGTTCCCTAATGCTTTTGCCGTTCCTCAAAATAATAATAACATGCTTGGCTTGGTTGTTACAACTCAAAATCACGATGAAGAACAAGATACAATAATCTCTGACCTATATAGTCATGCGGGGGCTTCAAGATTTCAAGAGAGTAGTAATACAATTTTGAAATGCAACGATGTCGATGGTAAACACAATGTTATGGAACAACCATCTTCGTCCTTTGAAAAAGAAATTGCAGAGTTCTATAATGATAAATAGAGTTGACATTTTGAAAGTGTACTAATTAATTAGTATTGTATTTATAGTCTTGACAATATAAAAGAATGTGATGCGTAGGAATGGCTTCCAATTTATGAAGATTTTTTGAATGAAACCGATATCAACCTCGCAAGGCACCAGAGATAGAAGTAATGGTTTGACGGACGGACGGTGTTCTCCTGTCAGTGTCAGTTAGTTTTCAATTTCTCATTCATGACAAGTACGTAACTGTTCTTGGTATCTCATACCGTGAGTAGGACTATTCAGTCTCTCTGGATGATGTCAATAGGTACTTTCCTTATGATTCACTAGTACTCTGTACTGACTGTACGTCATTCGTTGTAGTCTGGTCGTCACCCCGCACATCAAGAAAACCCCTTCTTTTACACACATCATCCATCATCCGTGCTTTGCATCACATCATCTTCTTTCATCGACACACCTGTTCACATTGCTCTCTTTTTATCTTCACTTGCTCTTTGGCCTGTTGAGTCGTCAGTCGTCCCACCCATCATCCCTGACATCTTGGTCTGTTGTTTACTGTTTACATCTTTTTACTAAGATCTATGAAGCTTACGATGCTAGTACGAAGATTGGGTTTGCTTGGACTTTACACAAGCTACATCGCAGATAATGTAGGTGCTTGGGCGCCAATTCAACAACTACAATGTTCTGGTCGTTGCGTTTCTCGATCGACTATAATGGGTTTAGAATCCACTGTTTCGCCGTCTCAAGATGAAATAACACCTTCGACTAGTGCTTGGTATCCTCGGAGAATTCAAGATAGTGTTGATTACAACAAGGTCGTTGAGAGTGTTTTTTTGAGACACATCGTCGTAGAAACTTCAGAAATGGCCAAGGCAACTCTTGAATCCTACAGCCAAATGGACACGGTCGACCCCTTTAATGAGCTCGCGAGAACTATCAGTGCTTGTACACAAACACGAGAAGAAGGAGGGCGAGTTGGCTGGATTGAACCACCACAAAAAGATGAAAGAGACGGTTCTATTGCCGATTCTGCATATGATAGTATTTTACCAAAAGATGTAGTCGAACAATTTTTTGCTTTGCTTCCAAAAAATGGCGACTTACATGTAATTGAATCTCGAATTACAAACCAATTCCATATTGTCAAAGTGGAGGAAATAGCAGTTTTGAAAAAGCCAACCTTATTTTCGGGGAACGATGATGCTTCGTCACAACAAGTTGGATCTCATTCGGGGAAAAATGCTTTGATTCCACGGTCCAAGCTCAAGGGAGTAGGTGTTACGCCTACCATCCCTGATTTTTCATCTGTCGATACAAAGAAAACGTATGTCATTCATACAGCTGGATGCCAGATGAACATGGCAGATACTGAAAGATTGGCAGGTGTCTTGGAACACTCCCTCGGTATGACACCTGTATCGTCCAAGGATGAAGATGCAGATGTTGTAGTTTTTAATACATGCACTATTCGAGACCATGCGGAACAAAAGGTTTACGGTAAGCATTCAGATTTTTCCTTTTCAAATGTCTTCTCTTATCTTCCTGTTACAAAAGTCTGTCATCTTACGCCTCTTACTTCAAAATTTTTTCATAGATGCTCTTGGACCATATGCTGCGCAAAAAAGGTCCGGCAAGAAAAAGGATATGGCGTTGATTGTCACAGGCTGTGTTGCACAACAGGAAGGAGAAGCCTTATTGCGGCGGGTACCTGAGGTGGATGTTGTACTTGGACCTCAGGTGCGGATAAAAGTGTTTTTAACATTTCTATATTTTTCCAAGTAGCCGTGTGACCTTTAACACATTTTCTTTTTTTTCTTACTTTTAATTTCTCTTCCATACCATTTAAAAATTGCAGTATGTGCCTCACCTGAAAAATGTTCTCGAATCTGTGGAGTGGGGACATCAGATCGTAGCGACATCACCCATGATCCATCAAGAAGATTTTTCCAAACCCATTCGAGGACACTCAGTGAAAGCATGGGTTAACGTCATTTATGGTTGCAACGAACACTGCACCTACTGTGTTGTACCCGCAGTTCGAGGAATGGAACAAAGCCGTACCATGGAGTCCATTCTAGAGGAATGCATGGATTTGGCAAACAGTGGCTTTAAGGAGGTGACATTATTGGGTCAAAATATTGATGCATACGGACGTGACATGTCACCCAAAAGAACTTTTGCTGATTTGTTATACTATCTGAATGATAACATTCCAGATGACATGATTATCCGATATGTTACATCTCATCCTCGTTATTTTTCCGATCGTGTCATTGATGCCGTTGCTACTCTCGACAAGGTTTGCGAATGTTTCCATATGCCATTTCAAGCAGGTGATGATGAAGTACTACGAAATATGCGACGTGGATACACACACGATAGTTACATGAGTATCATTAAAAAGATTCGCTCCAAGGCACCTGATGCATCTATTTGCGGTGATGTTATAGTTGGATTCCCTGGCGAAACGGAGGCTCAGTTTGAAAGAACACTAGAATTGATGGAAAAAGTGAAGTTTGACAATCTGAATACATTTGCTTACTCGACGCGTCCCAATACCGAGGCGGCGGCATGGGAGAATCAGGTGCCTGAAAATGTGAAGGCAGAACGTTTGCAAAAGGTACAAAAACTTGCAGCAGAACACGGAATGGAACGAAGTCTCCGATACGTGGGAAAAACAGTTCGAGTTTTGGTAGAAGATGGCAATCCAAGGAACACAGAACAGGTCATGGGCAGAACAAGACAGGGTAGACAAGTTTTCTTCGATGGTAATCTTGAGGATCTCAAAGGGGGGTATGCCGACGTAGAGATTACGGAAGCACGAACATGGAGTCTTGTCGGCCGACTTTTGTTATCTTGATATAACTGAGGTCTACCATAGCAATTACGTGGTTTATTGCTGTAAAATTAAATAAAAGATGACTTCAGACGTTTGTAATACTGTTGAACTATTAATTACCCTTTAGCCGATATTACAACACTTTAGAAGAATTAACTCAGACTGTTGACCAAGCATTGACTTACCAATTCCTTTTTACCCTATTTTCGCTATTTCGAAGAAACGACAGATGGAACAATTTGTGCTGTTTTTGCCTTAACTGACTTCTTATCGGTTTCTGGTTTCTTTTCAGCTGAAGGTGGAGGTGCACTACCTCCTAATGGTGGAAACTGGGTTTCGTCAACTACATGTGCTGGTGCTGCAGCCCTTGGGTGGTGAAGTTGAGAAGGATTCGGTGGGATTGGGTTAAAGCCGCCAGGAAAAACAGGTCCGCCTTGCATGGGAACCATCATCGGAGGATAAGGACCTCCAGGATAAGGACCGGCGGGATGCATCCCAGCAGATGGATATGGCATCATTCCTGGATTCATTTGTACAATTGGCTGATGTGTAGGAGGCGCCGCAGGTTGGCTTGTGGAAGTACTTCCTGCCTTTCCTTCCTCGACGTAAGTAAAATTGAAGGCGGATGCTTGCTGGTGAGATGCAGTCTGCTGAGGGATAGACTCTTTTTGTCTCATCATCTGAAGAAGTTTGTCTGCTGCGGATGGAGGTGCCGCTGGTTGAGGGGGGGGGACAGGTACAGGAAAAACTGGTGGGGTACTAGAAGGTGATGGTGACCCAACTCCAAGCATAGCTTTCAGACCTGCAGCGGCATTTGTAGATGCAGCAGTAGGGGTCTCTAAATTACCAGCCGGTCCACTTACTTGTTGTGTTGGTACAACCCCAAGCATAGCTTTGAGACCTGCACTGGCCTCAGAGGCTTGGGCAGTTGATTTTGCATTTTGCGCTGTAGGGATACTTGACGACCCCCGAACGTTGATTCCTAAAACTTTCATAGGAGTATCTGGTCCTGATTCGGGTTTGCTTTGTCCTTTGGAATTAACCATACGTTTCCACATTTCGAACCCAGTCTTTCCACCGCGTTTGATCCCCTTGAATCCCGTTCCTTTCTCGGCGGGGCCTTTCGCTTCCTTCGAGTGGACAAGTCGGCCAGCTCTACCACTTGACCCAGTTCTCTTCGATGGTGTCACAGTCCTCGTTTCTTTGATTTCTGGGTTCTCTTTCTCCATAATCTCTTCAGCGAAATCTGCTTGTGCGTCCCAGCTGCTTTTAACGTGAACTGGCTGGCTATCCTGTCGCTTGGGAGGCTGTTTTTCTGTATTAAGTAGCATCTTTTCAAGGTTTGCTTTTCCAGACCCAACAGGAATCATTTGATCAACCAACCCTTTACTATCAGAAGCTGATGTTTTCAGCAAGTGAGCCCACACACAAAGTTTTCCGCGGAAGTTGGAACAGGCTCCTTGAAGAGTCGACCCGCCGATGAACTCCTGGTCCATGACTACTTCTACGCACCCTGTCGCTGGATCGTGAACAGAAACAACTGTTCCTCTTGCACCAAATGGAATACCGTTCGCACATAAATTTGCAACACGATCACCAAGTTCTGGAGCCAAATCTTCGTTGTGATCAGAAGCGAGCATGACATCGGTTGCGGTTGTCGAGCCTTCCCTATACAGCGCCGAGGGAGGCACCTTGATCATTGATTCTTTGAGGGGGCCCTGCTTTTCCTGTTCAGCCGTACGCACATCCGCAGCTCGCTGCACAGCATGAACTGCAGCTATTGGCATTGCTTCAGTCGACGATGGCGTGCGTGGAAGTTTGGCTGTTTCAATATTGTTTAGCCATTCTCTGACTTTAGGTAACATCTCAGCTCCTTTCGGTCCGAAGACTTGAGTTGCATTGTAAAAACGTTCATCAGGATATTTGCTTACGGCAGCAAATAGCTGAGGAAACTTCTGTTTGAATGCCGCAACAAGCCTAACTGCCTTCGGGGTGAATTCCCACTGTACTTTTGGCCCTTGCGCGCCGTCTTCCGCGTTACCTGTTCGTGTGCTTCCAATTACAAGAAGCGAGTCGCCTGCGCCCCATGCTTTCTTGGCCTTGCTACTGCCATTCTTATCGCTCTTGCGAGCTCTGGTATAACCTAATACGCATGTATTGTTTCTATATTTGAGATTCAGACCTAGATCGTAGCGGCCGGGATCAACATTTAAACTACCCGTGATCTTGTTGAAAACCTTGGGATGCATCTGCAAAAGTTTGGCTGCATCAGCTGCTGAAATGTAGGATTCTTGAACAGACCGTGCAATGGCAAGACCAAAGGGAGGCTCTGGAGGGAAAACCTGTACTTTGACACCAACTTTATCTCCATCTACTATTCCAATTACCGTTCCTTGACATCCACGGTACTTTCCCTTGGTAAGCACCACATGGCCATTCGGGGGGAATCTATCCTGTAATGTGAGCGGTCCACGTTCTACAAAACGAGGATCGGGTGCAGGAGCTTTCCACAGGGCCAGTTGCAAAGGAACGTCTGCCTCCTCCTTTCCAAATAGTTTCTTTGTTGAACCATTGGTGGGATTTGTTTTCATGCCCTGTAAAGGAAGCAGCTTAAGCCTGATCTGAATGTCACCTATATTAACTCCTCCAGAGCCGGGGACGCCTCCACCACTGAGATAGTATTGTGCATATGTATCTGATTCACTTTCCCAGCGTTGGGCTTCAACAGGAGTCCACTTTCGAACATTCTTTTTCTTTTGCTTTAGTCTCACTTCGCAGTTAGCATCAGAAACAGCGACTACACGAGCCTCGTGCATCATAGGCCAATTAATGTAAAGAGACTTCCCAATGATATTGTCAGCAAGCTGTTCCACTGGAGGCAGCTGTGGCATTTCGTGCAGGACGAGAGTGGTATTATTGTACTTTGAAGGGAACCCAAAGCAATTCAGCCCAGACTTTTCTTGTTGGACACTCTTGATAGGAAGAACGTTTAGGGAAGGGAATCCGGGAGATGGAATTTGCGTTCCTGGAATTAGTTCAGGTTTGAATGCAATATCAAGCCGATCTGGTTGATCAATTATTGTAACGCGTGACAGGCACTTCTGTATATCCAGCAGCCCGATGTCTCTGTTGGGTGATGGAACAGATTCAACAGCAGTGGGATCATAAGTATAACAAAGTACTTTGCCAAGAGTGTTGCGAGTACGCTCGTCGGGGGTAAGGGCACTGTCGGGACAATGTGCTTGAATGGTATCTTTTAACATTTTAACATCAATCCAAGGAAGTAAATTAACCCCTTCCCATGGATTGCGCTTTCCGTTCATGTCAACTTCAAAATCTTTTGGATAAAATTGAATAATCGGGGATTGTTCATCTGTCATAAGCTTACGGTACGGTCTTGGTACAAGAACACACGACGCTGGAGGCAAACATCCCATAAGTTGTTCGAATGGTTTGAGAGGCGATCCCAATTCAAACTTGATTTCATCAAAAACTTTGGGTAAATTGGTCAAATCACTGAGCATTGGACCGTAATGATACGGATAAAACCACCCCCAAGAAATACACCCCTTGTAGTAGTACGCGAGACACCATATCAACCCCTCGATGTATGCTTTTCGTAATGCCAAATGTTCTGGCACATTGACAGGAGTTAACTTCAGTTTTTCGAAATAGTACCGCCCCTTAAAATCTTTTTCGCCTGGTGTAGTCACTGGCGTCCAACCATCCACAAAGTTTTCAGATGTGATGGAATGCTTGGCCATCAGTTCTGTAATCATTCCCATATAGTCATTTTGTTTGGAGGCCTCTTCTGCTGCAATTTGTTTGTCTGTGGGTCCCTCAGGCTTACCATCCCGTTTATCCCACTTTCTTCGCTTCTTGGTATAGGTAGCCTCATCTTCTTCGCGCTTTTCAAAAATTTCCGTCTCTGCCGCACCAATCACAGCAATAAAGTCTTCTAACCGTTTAGGATCCGCAATTTCACCTCCTGGGTTGGTTAGGTACTCCCCTTCACCCCATGTAGGACGTTGCTCTTTGTACGTATCAAATAATAAATCAAATGCTCCGTCACCGATGTCAAGCGAAGGCATGTGAGGTAAAAAGTCATTACCCACCAAGAACGTCATAAAGACAAAGTCGTCAATGATCCGTTCAAGATCAAACTGTTCTTTGGGAAGCTTGTACGCAAATTCAATTTCTAGGTACTCTCGTAAGACTGAAAGGTGCAATAGCTGAAAGTCTGATTCTTTCGTAAATTTCTTCACAACCTTTAAGGAATTCTTGTCGTTTCCAGAAAAGGAAAAATCAATCACCTCTCTGAGTAGGGTAAAGTGTGGCTCATGAGAAACTAATCCCAGCATGATGAGATCAGCATCCTGTCCGTACATGCAATGACGTGAATTAGCTTGATAATTGGGGGAATTTCTCATTTCACGAATGTGCTGCATGATTTTGTGTTCTCCCTCTCCTGGAATCTCATGTCCTGAAAAGATAACATTAAGGTTTCGCCAAAGAGGGTCTTCCTTAATTTTTTTCCGGATAAAGTATTGGATGGTGGCAGATACTCGTGCCATAAACTCAGTACCAGGCGTAATACAATTGGAATCAAATATTCCCGATGAAGTTTCTTGTTCCTTTTCAAGTTTGCTCAAAACGTCATTGCCATTTTTCCCATGAGCTTCGGCCATATCCTTGGCACTACGAAATCGACGAGACCGTTGCTGGTTGAGTTTCGCTCGAGGTGCTACACCATCAATCGCCATGTAGACCGACACTTTGGGTTTCACAATTTGTGTAATGATCCGATCTAAATAATGCATAATACCAAACATCATATCTCTCTCTGATAGAACATCCGAAACATCCATATGTGATGGATGTGTACAACCGTGAATAATACCATTCATATCCAAGTACAAATGATCGAATTCCGGTAGCAACGCGGAATCTGTAATCACTTGATTTATTTTAGGATATCGTTCACTAATCCATCGGTAAAACTAAGAGTTGGGAAATAAAAGGAAGGGAGGGGGGGGGGGCGAGAGGGGAGGGTTCATGTTCTTGAGTGGGTAGGTAATGAAACAAAACTACAAGAAAAGTTGTGTCGAAAAAAGAAAATTGTCTTGAGCTCGTAGAACTCTACACAGGAATCAGTACAAAATAGCAGATTTTTGGCGGTCCTCCATGGTCCATGTGCAAGTCCATTAGATGTTACTCAGTAATAAGTACCGTTCAGTTCATCTTTTTGTCGTTGCCATCTTGTCAAAATCAAATCGCACCTTTGGAACTCCCATGTTTTCGTATGGCTCTTCTGATATATATCTATTTAGACTTCAAAGAGCAATAGGTGGATCTATTCTCTATCGTAGACGTAGTCTCTACTTCTAGCTTTTTTATCTAACACGATGAACCTGCTGTACGACCAGATTTCCCGGCGATCGATGTCCGTGTCTCGATCGCAATGCTCTAGCATCGGATCCCCCCCAATCATCCACTCATTCGCATAATGTAGGTTCTACGAGGTATCAGTACCATAACTCCAATCATGATAAATACAGTAAATAAATAATAAAAAATTGTGGCAACAAGTCTCTCTCCCATGTAAGTTTTTCTTCGCAAGTCTTCCTCATTCACTAAAACTTCAGGAAGTGTCACTGCCCATGGGCTTTACTGAGGGAACTAGGGTTCTTGTTAGTATAGGAAAAATCTGGAAGCAAAAAAATACAGTTAAAAAAGGTCTGTTCCTTAAAAAAGAATCTTCCCTGTTTAAGTTGAGGTTGGTAAAATACGTGATTTGCTAGATGATTTAATAAGGAAATCTCCTTTTCCCTCCATCAACTTTTCCAAAAAAGCTCTGTACAAAAAACCACGTTTAATTACAAGATTAATAGACTAAAAAAGTACTAATTTTACTCTATTACTACATTTCAGGCAGGGTTCAGTTGGCAGTGTGAATTGAGTCATACTTTATTCCAAAGTAAAAATATATATAGCATTTCAATTGAGTCATACTTTATTCCAAAGTAAAAAATATATAGCCAAGAGTATCATACACAAACAGATCAGCAGAACACTCTACCAAGTGGTAGAGTACCATTCCAACTGCCTTCACAACAATCAACCTCCCCAGGATCTGTTTTGCATGACACTACACATTTTGGCATAACTGTAATCTTATTTTTATGGATCATATTGTTTTTTGTTAGTCGTATGTGTTATTACATGGAATTTCTTAGCGATTGCTAAAACCCTCCAAAAGCCGCTAAAACACAAGAAAAACCAATTTCTAGCTATTTTACTATGCACAAATACACCATTCACAACAAGAGACAATAGCACAACCAAGCACATCCCAGGTGCCACCACCACACCTTCCACCATCCATTTCAATTTAATCATCAGACAGTTGAAGATGGTGAAAGGCATTTTTTTTCTGAATGGGACAGGTATGCTGCTAAAGAGGCACAGCAAAAAATGCACTTCCACCAGGTCTGGAATCACCAAGAATGGTGATTAATTTTTCAGGGACCTCCTTCTTGACCCTGAGGTGGAGGATGAACAAGAGAATTTCAAAGAAAAAGCCAATGCCATGAATGCTAACATTGTGGAGAATGATGTGATTGAAGAACAAATTCATCAACCAACAACTCAAGCTACATTTGTGATTGAGCATGTTCCTCCTCCAGCTACTGTACCAAGATACAACAAAGCTTTAAAATGCAGCAAGGAGCAGATGGAGCATATAAAATAGTACAGGAGTAAGATTGATGCTGGTCTATGTGATAAATTTTACAAGGATTTGACTAATGTTTGCGTAAAAAAATCTGAGCTGGGCCCAACAAGAAAAAATACAGAGCTTTGGATTTTTATATAAAAAAAAGCATGGTATGGATACCCTATCTATTGATAGATGGGCATGTCCCTTATTGTCAAGCCTGTGGGACAAACAAATTTGTAAATATGGTGAATTACTGGTGGGTTGATTTTCCTCAAATATGTTACACAATGTTCTGTCATGCCTACCTGGATACTGTAAGGTATCCTTGTTCAAAATGCAACAAACAATTTAGGACCACAAATTTAAAGTCAATGGCCATGGATAAAGCAGGAGGTGTAAGGGCAAAATTTCAAATCTACATGCTGCAGAGATGTGCTATAGATGAAAATTTATTTTACCACATCATTGAAAACCATGACTAGCCTGTGCTTCAACTTTTTTTAAAAAATATAAAGGTGTCATTTAAAGAAAATATGTTTCTGATGTGATTACTCTTTCACCGACATGAGAAAGAGGACCCAGTACAACTGTACAGCACACAATTCCACCACAAGTATACGACAGTATAT
>WKLE02002236.1:2286-23925 GCA_014885115.2 Asterionellopsis glacialis
TACAGTACACTTCTGTTCTTGTTCTCTTAATTCTGTACCCTTGGCTGGAGGAAATACCTGGTACACTTGAAATACCCCCCACAATTACCTTACCCTCCCGCGACGCGCCATAGAATTACCAAACGTGGTACCACTCTCCTACCAGAAGTAATTCTAGTCCTAGAGAGAGTTCCTTAGAGGTCAATAGGGCCAGAGAGGGCCTCTTGTCTTGGATCGACCGAAGGAAGGGGGACTACCTGAAACCAAACACTGACGAATACTCGACCAGTACAAGTACCGTACAGCGGGACCTTGACACTCTACAAAAGCACGGGAACAGTACTTGGGGTAGGGATACCAGTACCGGTACCGTTCGTAGGTCCTAGTCCTAGTCTTTACCAGATAAGGAGGTCCTTGGGTACTCGTATCGGTAGTAAATATGACTGGACTCTATGGAAAAATATACACCCACCCACAGGCCAGGCGTAACGATGGAAGATACATGCTGTTCGTTGGGCTGAAATAATGTGGCTTTGCACCAAGACAAAGGCTATCATCCCCGGCTGTTTTTTTTTTTCGGGTAAGTTCGTGGCATCACCATAGAAGACAACTAGAATGTCGCGACACTTTACTTGCAATACTGGATCATTTATATTACAACAAGAAATGGTATATCAGTACTTTTATTATTAAAGCTTGTTCAAATTACTATAAAGTATGGATCTTCAAAGAATTTTTTCTAGAACAAAAACTGAATCCCCTCAAGAAGCATCTTTGTACTGGTTGTGAGACTTCCCTACCCAAACAAACCAGATTGGTTTATCCCTTGCGCTTCTTGTACTCTTCTTTCTCAGAATCGCTGAGGGCCCTCCACATTTCACCTAACTTCTTTCCGATTCCCCCGAATGTGATGTCAGGATTCTCCTCTTTGATCTTGGGACGGTTTTCTTTACTGAAGAGCATGAATCCAGATAACTTCTTCTTCGATCCGCCCTTCTTGGCAGATTTCTGTCAAAGAAATGTAATGAACAAGAAGACGATGACGTAGAAAGTAAGATATGCGTGGAAAACGAGTGCCGTAGAAAGCTACGTTGTCATCAAGCTCTAGCGGTCAGAAAAACCGCCAATAACCAAACCACAGTCTTCACGTCTTTAATCCAAAGAGATAAATGCAACATTAACAATTTTAAACGAAAACATAGCATCAATACCAGAGAATGAAGGTTCGTGGCGAGTTGGTGTTGGCTTACCTTGGGTGAGTACGCTGAATCTTTCTTCGCCATGGTGTTCTTTTTTTTTTTTTCAGATCGTGATGCTCCGGGCACAGCAAGAGGAGTAATATCCAGTACGTAAGCTACTTCACACGGTACCTGGTAGGATCTAAGCTTAACGGCAAAAGAGCGAGAAGCAGATCTTTGATCTTCGGATTGTTGTAAATATTATTATTACAGTATACGAGTATATATTCCATGTCTTCTACATTGAAATAGCTGTACCTGGTACGAACTCGCACACAGTGCATGTGTTCCTAATTGTATAATACCTGTACGTACCCAGATATATACGTACAAGGTACACAGGTACCAGGCAGGGTACCAGAGGTACCCATTCGTCATGAATCTAAATTTTGTGACAACCGTCCCAGGTACCAAGTACCAGTACCTAGCTAGGACTACTAGAGGACCTCTCTAGTAGAGCCCCTCATCTCTAGAGAGAGAGGAACTATTATTTAATACCTGTGGTAAGTACCAGGTGGGTGTCACGACCTCTCTTAGAGGTATGTAGTCCTACAGGTACCAGGTACGGCCGGTACTGAGTGTACCGGTAGAATATATGGCGCAAGGTAAAATAATTGTATTGTTCTCCAGGTTTTTCGTGGCGGATAGATCATCCTCTCTAGACTACTGTCTGCACTTGTTCGTATGCGGTGCCGACTGTACCAGGTAGCGGAATGAGGGATGAACAAAGAAAAGAGGTTTGTCCTCTACCGTTATTAATACCAGTAGAGACTAAAAACTAGGACTACCGTACCAGGTACCGGTGGGTCCTAGAGGTACGTACTACCTGTACCGTAGGATGATACACCAAGCTTTTGAAAAATCGTCAGTCGGGAAAAAGCCAGTTGGTACAAAATAGCGTTAAATGAACGTTAATTCAATAAGTGAAGGTGCATCCATCTCAGATAATGACGTGGTCAAAGCTCATTTTTCTTCGGGGATAAATAGGTCCTCTCCATACCGGTACCAGGTACAGTACCACGTACCTTATGGTGACCTGTCTGAAATTCTCGTAATGACTGACTATCTGGTACGGGAGAGAACTCGGATGCTTCTGCAGGGAGATAGTACTAACTAGTCCAACGTGTGTTTTTCCTTCAAGCCGAAGAACACAACGTTAACTCAATTAAAAAAAGACACCATGACACGTTTTCCTTCCCTCCTCTTAGCTCTTCTTGCAGCTTCTGCCTCTGGATTTGTTGTTCCGTCGAACAGCAATAGAGCATTTGTTTCATCAACTCGCTCAACTCCACCACCCTCTGATACTGAGCTTCATTTTATTTACTGAACCATCAAGACTGCGATTGATGGGATCGCTTATGGACTGGGTGCAACTGACGAGTTGAAAGGTACCGGAGTATGGGGTGGCCTCAAGCTTACTCGTGATAAAAAAGAAGATGAAGAAGAGGATGGAGCTAAAACCACACCTGTTAAGAAGGATGATTAAAAAAGAGACGAAAATGTCAAATGATCCCCTCTCTTTGAGAAAGCACAAAGAACTTGTGTAGTGAGAAGGAAACTCAAAATTATAAATGTAGGAAGAAGAAGAAAATGCTCTGATTTGCCGAATGACGATAGCAGATTGATAATAGTTGTCCCTGCCATTTGAAAGATTTTTGGAATGCATGTTTACACAGATCAAGAGAAAATTTACCCAGTCGAATCTTGATGAAAAGGTGAACATTCCCAATATGCAGAGTTGGATTTTATTTTTTAATTTTTCCGATTTTAGACTCATGTGCTCTTACTTCGATTGATATCTATAGAATAGTTTTAAATTAGAATAATATTTAAACAACAAGCCCTAGACTTCATATATGGTATGGTTTGCATTCCTCTAAAAAGTCGGAATGAAGCAGGAAACAACGTAAAAATGTGCAGCAGTGTGCAATTCACCTATCAAACATATTCCGAAGTATTTTTGATAACTGTTGAAGTTATGAATAATAAGTCCACATAGAGACATCACAATATCAAAGAATTGATCACGTACGAACACCAATCAACACCAGTTATGTCTGGGACAAGATTCCGTTCGTACCGTACTGGGACACAGTCAGTCAATAGATTTCCATGAAAATTAATACAGTATAATATTATTATTAATTTTATAACTTCTATGTTCTGTAGGAAATCTGCAAGTCTGTCCATCTGTCTTACCAAGTTACGATCTATCCTAAATCCTAAACAACCTTCGTTCGCGACAGCGCTCTGCACCACCACACAATAATATTGACCTTTTCTTTTCCGAAAAAAGATATCTCAACAAGGATAATAATGTATGCACATCACCCCACTTGGCTGTCAACCATATTCCACCTTCAATGACATTTGCATTTGATTGACACCTCTCAAACAACTCATATCTCATGTTTTAGATTTAAATGCGATTCCACAAAGTCCATCTATTGCAAATGAATTTGTTGTCATGCTGTAGCTGATGGATAAAGAGTACAAGAACCGTTGTACAAGATTGTATTGTATCGCTATTTACTGTAGGTTACGTACGACGGGATGTCACCAGAAGACCAAGTTAAATAGAGCGAAGAAAAGCGTAAGTTTTCTTAGAAAGTTTTCGAAGAGAAGGAAAAGAACCAAATCAACAAATTCAAATGATGTTTAAACAAAAACGCCGTTTACCTGTCGGAATTACAATCGATTTCAAAAATCGTTGTCGAGAAAACTTTGTATTTTACTGATGTTGAAAAGGATATCTTTGCGTTGTCCTCTCGATTGTATGAAACCATCGCACCCAGAAGGATTTAAAGCACTTACAAAATATTCCTTTTCTTTGAATTCCTTTCCAGTGAACCGGGAATATTTGTGCGGAGTGCAAAGGAACTATTGAAAACCTTACACCTCTGGAAGATTGGTGAGTGTTTTGTATTGTTGTTATCCAAAAAAAACATGCAGTGAATAATATCACCAGCAACATTGTTTTAGCTATGAGGATACTTTATCAGATCGTGACGCTTTTTCTAGCTATGGTCGCTAATCAAATCAGTCTTTAAAGTTCTCTGAGCCAACACAAATACCTAAAAAGCATCAGTCATTAGGAAATCTCGTTTTCTAACATTTCTGCTCAATGCTCTCTCTATCTTTGTTCTTTTCTGAACATATACTTGTATAGGCTTTATCGCAATCAAAAGAGTGGCACATCAACTGGTGCACAAATTGAAACATCTAGAATGACACATACATGGAATTGTCGTCATATTGATAGAACAGAATGGCTTGTCGTTTGCTTCAGAGCATGCACTGTAAATGGTGATTTTGGGGGGGATTACTGTGATCATTTTCAAAATAGTGAGTGCAACAGTTGTCAAACGATTCGTTTCAATTTACACACCAGCAAACTTGGTTGTTGCATAGGTTTACATAACCTGTGATGCAATGATTTGATCATGTTGGTTAAATAGATCATGCTGCTCACTCCGAGTGTTGATGGCATTATTCTCTCAGTCATTATCACTATCATAGAGCTTCTACAGTACAATAACTTTTCATCATCTAGTCGCAGCAGAGTGATGTGCAAAATGAAATTATTCTTTACTCACTTATTCCTTCTTCTTTGTTGTGAATATTTTTTATCTTTGAAACGAAATTGTGTTGGTCAAATGAAAGATTGGGAAAACTCATTTTAAAGAATTACAGTACAAGTGATTACAAGGATGGGTTTCATCAAGTTGTTTGCTCGGTTTCAATGTGGGCCTATTTTGGTGTCTTGTTGAACAAGATATTGGAAACGTGATGACCACCGCAATGAAGAAAGATATACATGCTCTCTCTCCATATAATATGTAATATAAAATATATAGGATTTTAGTCTACTATTGAAAAATCCACAAAATTGATAAAAAAAGAACAAGAAATAGTAGACGTAAAATAGGAAGTGCACCAGTCCCATCTGTTGTTAGATATCATACAATTTCATTTTCCTAGGTAGGACCCTCTAGGACCTTGGGAATGGATATCTCGACGACGAGTTCTTTGAGAAATGATTGTTAGACATTCTATAAAGTAAACGTGAGTATTCCTGGAATGGGATGCCTCGATGCAACAAAAATCTAAGTCACTGTGATTGATTGGTTTCCTGCAGCATCATTACAAAGACAAAGGAAATTATTCCAGCTTTTACAGGTTGCACCAAAAAGAAAACTTAAACATAGAAAATGATATTAAATCGATCATAGACCACATCAATTTGAAATAAAACCAAATTCAGACAATAAATACGCAAGCTTGAGGAATGCTAATATAAAATTATTGCGATACATATTTTATACTATACGTATACTATCAACACAACAACAAGTATTCTTCAACATATTTCGGATCAAGAAAATGTCAGGCCAGACAGGAATAACTTGGAAAAGAATGTGTCGGTGTGAAAGCAGATTACTCTAGGTAACATTCCCTTGTGATTGGGTCGCAGCAACTTGAGCAGCAATCACAGGGCAGTCGTGGATCGCCAGATCCTCCTTCCGGTGAGCAATCGGCAGCTAAAATCTCTAGGAGTGAGTCATCTGCCTGAAGTTGACATAATACTTCAGGCATGCTTCCGGTGAATTTGTTGAAATGAAACCAAGCAGAATTTAGGCGAAGCAAGCCCAATTCGGTTGGAATAGAGCCAGTAAAATTATTGCCTTTCACCCGAAAGGTCGACAGCTTTTCTAACTTTCCAACTTCAGTGCTGATGGTGCCGCTGAGCTCGTTTTCGTAAAGATCAAGGCGGTTGAGGTTTTTCATATCATAAATTTCACTGGGTATTTTTCCAGTCAACTTGTTTCCGAATAAACGTAGATCCGCTGTGCAATGAACATGGGGGAGAAAGAACAGAAAAAAATTGTGGATAAGAAATCAATCTTCAACAGTGTACAAAAGATCCCTCAACTCAAGAGCGACATCAGACCATAAGACTTACCCATTGCGCTAAGCTGCCCAATTTCACTGGGAATACTTCCAATCAACATTTCTTCCTTCTGAATCCATAACTCCTGGAGTTCAGTCAATTTTCCAAGCTCGGTTGGCAAGACGCCTTCCCATTTGTTTCGTCCCATCCGCACGTATTGTAGTGTACTCAAATCTCCAATTTCGGTTGGGATGGTTCCAGAGAGTTCGTTGATGTAGATAAAAAATCCTTTGATGTTTGGCAGTTGTGATATGGAGTGTGGCAAAGTTCCAGTCAATAAGTTACCGACAAGATTTAGTCGAGCTACACCCCATCGTCTGGTAAACCATTCGCTCGGTATGGCTCCTTCGAAGAAATTATAGTGCAATTCCAAATTTAGTAGGTTTTCTAACTCGCCAAGCCTAGGAGGGAGCAAACCATAAAGGTCATTAAACCAAAGGGAAAGGGACTTAAGTTTAGTAAGCTCTGCGATTTCTTCAGGTAAAGTTCCTCGCATTTTTTGCCCGCCAAGTTGAACTTGTTCAACTTCTTCATCATTGTTGCATAATATTCCCGCCCATTCACACTCGTGTTTCTTACTTAACCACCGTGTGAGGTCAAGTTTTTGGTACTGTGCTTCTGGAAAGAGATCTACTAACACTTGAAATTCGCAATCAAAAACCTCTTCTTCAGTTGGACGGTTGCAAGAGAGCCAAGGTACATCTTCTGTAGTGCTTATGTAAAATAAGGCAAGAATGTACCTCTGAACTATGTTCTCGGAATTAGAAGTCAACTTCAAAGGATCTTCGTAGAGGATCCAGTCCAATGCCTTCCGATGAGAACTGTTCACCCCCGATAACTTTTCTTCCCCGACTACACTGGTAATTATATCAATGATGGCCTTCTCTTCGGCCGTTGTTGGAGGTAGTGTAGCTGGCTCACTGTTACTATTAGCACCTCCAGAAGCACCTCCAGTAGCATCTTGCGAGGAGTCACCACGCATAGACATCCCAACAGCAGCACCAACCACAATTACCAAGAGCAAGACCGCCGCGAGACATCCATAAAGTCTAAATCGACGATTACGGTACAGCGGGGGTTTGGAATCAGGTTCGTATTCAATGGCAGCAGGGATAAGGGTTTCTTGTTCGTTTGGAACCACAGCGACAGCAACGGCCAACTGACTTTCAGGATCGTCAGTCGCATTTGCCAAATTTTCCTGGGCTTGACCATATTCGACGTCGGGTTCCCCTGCCAGACCCCGAGCTGATGTTGTTACCGAATGGAGTTCAGGACGAGGAAAGTCGTCGTCTTCCGATAAGTCATCATCTTCTGGGGCGGGATCCTTATACCCTTCGTTGGCCTGGCTATTGGTATTAAGTGCAATATCGTTGCTATTGTTGTTCGAATTCCTGCCGTTTGAAGGTTCATCTTCAAAAATATCTGAGTTGCTTCCACCGCCATACTTATCAGCATCGCTTTGCGACATTGCCACTAATTCTGATTCCAAATCAGTCAAATTTTGCTGTGCTGTTCCTACATGCACATCATTACCACTACTAGCAGTTATCTTCGCAACAATGTCACCTTCCAATTCATGAATCCTGGATCCGCCAGCTGTTGACTTGGATTCTTTCTCGGTCGCCTTCGCCAAGAATTTAGCATGTTGGCTGGGTTTGCCATCAACATTAGCAAAAGCCTTGGACACGGTATTCGACCTGATGTTGAGTTCTTTTTTCGCTTGAACCAATAATTTCATTTCGTTTGCCTTCCCTGATTCGGCAATGAGATAGGAAATAGAAAAAGCTAGACCAGAAACAGTTGAACTAGAACGTTCATTTGATTTTACTTCTGCTAACAATGCTCCAACCAGTACAGAAAGAACACTTCGGTAGGAGATAAATGATTGGCAAGATTCGACTTTGACATGGAGTGACACAGAGAGAATGAAACCAAGGTGAGATTATTGTCCAATAAAATTTCAAATGCTTTGTCACATGGAAACAAAGAGGATCGAATGACGAAGTTTGAAGCTTGAGACAAAGGCGGCTGCCAAAAAAAGGAGCAGAACCTGGTACTCTAGTACCGTTAAAGCGGATAACAAGGTACAACCACATGAATAGTCACAAGAACAAGTTATCGGTACGAGCGATCTGCTACATGTACTAGTTGTGTAGGTGCCCTACTCCTAAAAGAATTATATCGACAACATCTTTCTGTGGATCATACCCATTCCATGGACGAAAACGACTCATAGTAGTACGATATCAGTAGTCATTGTTTCTAAAGTCATCAAATGTAAAGACGTCATCAGTACATAACGACTCAAGATTAAGAAAACTTCCGACAAAACAGTACCAGGACCTTCGTAAGTAGGATCTTCCCGTGCAGGCGGATTATTATTCAGCATGAAAACAAAAAAAAAGAGAATACTTATTTCAACAAGTACACCAACTGAACACATAGACAGAAGAACTGCTTGATGCATGAAAACAAGACGACCAGAGGACTCTAGACTAGTCCTAGATTCTCGAGACTAACTTACCGGCGGTGACGGCGACCCTTTCAGCCAAGCTGAGTCGAGCATCGGGAGACGACTGTGCCAAACTTATAGTTGATTCCACGGCATCGGATACTTGGTCGCTGTTGCTGTCTTCTGTCAGCAGCGTAAGGCTCTGAATGGACGACTCTATGTCGGCAGATGAGGAGGACGACATGGTGCACTGTCGTAAAAGCGCTTGAAGGAAAGTTCTATCAAAGAATACGAATAATGTGCCTGTCGGACAAGCAAGGCGCGAGTGAGTTCAAGTGTACCAGGTAGAAACCTAGGACTCTAGAGAGAGGTAGGACCATAGTAAAGTACCTCGAGGACCTAGAATCTTACCGATAGTAGGATCCTACATGGCATCGGTACCAGATATTTTGGGTCTTCCAGAGTATCAGCAGGTACCGGTAGCACATCTCTACCTGGTACAGGTACCAGTAGGATCTACCTGTACCAGGTAGCAGACCTACCTGTGGAGGACCAGACTTCGTTCGCCGCCGCCAGACTCCACCCGCCGCCTGGTCGACAAGCAGATTAGTTATCTTTTATATATCAGTCATACATGCTCCGGTAGCGGTCTATGTAACATTTTCTGAACAGAGCAAAAGAATTACCAATCAATACCTGTATAAAGTGTAGCATAGAAATATTTTCTGTATGTTTTTATATATAATAAGTACTTTGTGATGTTAAATAGTGTATTAGTACTAACTCCTACTAGTTCGATGTACCTGCTGGTAAGCTGGTAGGACATTATAAGATGTTAAGTAGGTACCTGGTACTCCTACCTGTACCTGGTACGAAATTGTTCTCGTACAAGGTACCAGAATCAGCGTAAAATAGTCAATGTCCGAATCTTGTACGCCAAGTATCAGGCATTGTACATTTCTACATTGGAATTAGTACTCTTCTCTGTGAAGACTTCTGTTAACGTACAGTTAATTCATCCATCATACATTTTTGTTGTATGTACCTGTAATAGATAAAACATACCAGGTAGGTACGATACCTGTTACTTGTACGGTACCAGGTATTGTCAAGGAGGTATTGTTAATGACTGTACCTGGGGTACTACCCGGTACTGTACCTGGTAAGAAGACCATGTGAATTGTGGCTCATGGTGCAGGATGAAAATGAAAAATTTTGATTTGCCGTCTGTCCTCGCCGAGACACTCGGACTACCTGGTGCTTGTATCTTATCTCCAATATTTTCGCCGGACCGAAACAATGAACAAGCAGCAAAAATGATTTTATCCGTCAACAGTTTTTTTTAAGTTGCCAATGAACAATCATTTTCTATTTTCAAGAAGAATGCTATTTTATAATTTTATCGTAACAGTGACAGAGACTGTAACTTTGACTTTGATAGAGATGATGCTCAGTGCTTCTAAATTACTGTGCTAATATCTCATAGGGTCTGTATTATTATGGGAAGGCCAGCATCGTCTTGTATTTTTCGATATTAACTTGTGTAGTAGCGTAGTTCCCTAGTCGTACCATTTTTTGTTGCAGCTTATTTTAACATGTCACTCCATCACCCTCGGTACGAAGTAGCGAAAGATGCCAGCTTTCTTAAATATCTTCCCTTGGACATTCAAGTCTATTCTATCAACCTACCATTGGTCTTAGCAAATAGTGGTTTCAGTAACTACTCTTATCTGAACAGAATCAGTTTTTCCCCTTTATTGCATGTGTCATAAGGCAGACGCAATCTTTAGTGGTTTGAACCTGGATCTCAACCAAACTTTTCGAGCATGCTTCAAAACAAACAAAATACCTCTCTATATAAATAACTTCCCCGTGCATTGCTCCAGGTACAAATACTGTGCATTATCACATCCAATTCTTCCGGCGCTGCATATCACTGATCATCTTCTTAGCATGACCTGTCATATCAGAAACCTCCCACGCTCTTTCAAGTTGTGCTTGAATAGTTTCTTTATTCCGTGATAGCTCCTCTGTAATTTCTACAGCCAAGTCTACTGTTTCTGAAACTGTTCTCCGTGCATGCTCAAGCGTAGCATTTTGAGACTCAATTTGATCGAGCAGTTTGTTACTCGTGGCCCCCCTAAAAGAGAGGTTACCATTCTTGTCGTCAAGGCCTAGAGCTGATGTGGAATCCTCAAAAAGAGATTCCCTGTAATTGTTTTGCAAGGTAGGAGGAAGTAGAGATTGCAAGGCAGCATGCTGTGCCTGACACCCCTCAAGTCTGATTCGAATTTCTTCTTTCTCGTCTCTATCGTCAGTCCCACGGACCTCCATTTGCATTTGTTGTAAGAGTTCTTCGCATTGTTTCCAAAAGGTACTCATCATCTCAATCTGAACAAGATTTTCAGTAGTCTCACAGATACTATCACCATCCTGTTCTTCAAAATCGGCGCTGCATGATTCTGGGAGCGAAGCCAAGCCCTGACCAACCTGAGCACTCAGAGCTACAAATTCCTCCTCGTATTGGTCGAACGCATTGCTAGCAGACATGGTGGAGGTACGTCGATTTGGGGTTCGTCGAAGAGAATACAAAAACAGAGAGTAGGTCCTAACAAGAAACAAGAAACAGGGAGTCCCGCAGGCTGAACAAGAAATGCCGCAGGAAACAAGGATCGATTGGCGATAATCATGATGCTTTTGCGGAGTCGCATTCTTGTTTGTCCTGAAGTCCGATGTACTGGGTACCAGGTATTGTTGCAACTGGTAAGCGTATTATACATATATTTCTTACATATATAGGAATTATTGAAAACCGAAATATTCCGTTTGGAATAGCTGTACGAATGTCTTATATACTTGATAAATAAATATAATTATTACTACAGTAACAGCTAGTATTGCCTCAATTTTTTCAGAACACCGAATGCTAACAATCGTGTCAAACCAATATTTGGTAAGAATGTTCAATACCAGGTATTTACACGTTATAATAATTCTTTCCTACTCTAGTAGAGAGCTACTCAATCAGTGCGATCGTTCATTGTTGTAAATACAGTGCAATCTTCATTCTATCTTCTGCCCTCGGCTCTGGGAGACGGTCAGGCAAACATGTGAGGCGCAAGTGGTCTGTGGGCAGTTAGTTGTTCACAGTCAACTGGTCAAGGGGGCGGGTTTTGCTGATGGTCTTGTCCTGTTCCTTGCAACTGTATTCTCAGATCACTTTTTGTGACAAAGAACTCCAACTTATGATCCTAGTCATCTGGTGTTGTTATTCCTTGTTTTGTGCTAACAGAAGGGAGGATGAATGTTCACTACTGAATTATGCAACATATTTATAGATTTTTAGTATTTGAGTAACTTGCAATAAAAGGATTTTCAAAAATCTTTTAAAAGAAAATTCTAATGTACTGTGAATTATTCTTTGCAAACCAGAAGGGTTGTATTCTAAATATGATAAAATTGAGGTCCTAATAATGATGTCAAACAATATGAAAAGGAGGGGTTTGCAACAGGGAAAGAGGAAGCAGCAGGGAGTAGAGAGGGGGGAGACAACAACTTTTCAAATCTGTATAAAGGACCATAATTTTATATGTGTGTATCTGCTGGTATCAATCAACATTAGTAATGGGGAGTAACATGAAACAGATAATAATTTTATGTGCAAGAATTTGGTAAATAGAGAAATATTGTACCAAAGTGAAAAAAACAGTTATGATGGTAGCACTGTAAATTATTAGTTACAATTCACAATTTTATACCAATTTGATTGCTTAATCCAGGTGTTTTGTCATTTTCCTCCTAGAGATGTAGTTTTAACCAATTGATTAGTCGTGCTGGTACTACATATGTCTAGAGGACTGCAAACTCTGAGACTGCAACATCATAGGAAAAGTTGGATTGATCAAATCTCTCTCTTGCTACAGTGGAATGCCCTTGTTTTTCTTTCAGTACTTTTCTCCCAGAATGTGCTTGTGCTCTATCAGACGCCCATGTACAGTCCAGTCTGTTCTAAGTCAGCACTCAAAATTGGTTAGAACAAGATTAAGATTAATTAAATGAATGATTTATAGCTAGTTTAAGATATATTCTAATTTAGGACCTTCTCGTTTAGAAGATTGAGATCTTGTAATAGTGATCAAGGATTAATCATAAGATTGAATAGTAATCTTAAGTTGTGATAAGATGGGATTACTTTGGAAGATCGATCGAAATCACGATTGATCCAAGATTGGCGAGATAACCTTAATAATAGGTTATGAGTTTGGAGCTATTTTGGATCACATTGGAGGCTAGTCCGAGTCCCACGTCGCACAGACCATTCTGTCCAACAGGTACGTCAGCCAACACCTCTCTCCCTCCACAGTTGCTGGAATTTCCAGCTGTAACAAAGGAAGCGTCGTAGGATCTACAGCTGCTTGAGCATGCACCAGAGAACAAGACCCCAACACATCAACACACGTCAAATCATTATCCAGGTCGTGGCGCTACTAGAGAGAGAGAGGTGATTTTCTGTCCTGTGCATCATCGTAGACAGTCAGTCAGGACTAGAGAGTCGACTTGAATCCGTCGTTCTGTTAACACGATCACCTTTTGTCGATTCTTGATAACCACGTTGTACTAGACGCAGACGGAATCATCATGGCACGCAATACCACCCTTTTAGTTTTTGTGTTATCTGCCATTGTCTCTTCATCGTCTGCATTTGCCCCAGTTACAACCAAGAGAGCTAACTTGTATAACGTCGCTGCGAGGAAAGAAAAAGAATTGCATGTCAATAGATTCCAAAATGGACCTTTGCAGGAACCTCGTATTTCGCTGAATATGGTTGCAACAGAGGTTGCTGTTGGAGCTATTGCTGGTACCGTATCTGGGGGACTTTTCTCGGGTGGATTGCACGCTATTGCCGGTAAGTTGGTGGTATCATGCCGGTACATCATATAATTAAGAACACGACCGAATTAATTTTGTTATGAAGGACAGGATTATCACGTTAGATTCACTGCTACTCTGAATACGACAGAGTTGTTTCTTTTCAACATAATGATGTAGCTTATTATTGGTATTTTTCTTGCTTTTGTGTAATGCAGGCCCTGATCATTTGGCGGCTCTCCTTCCTAGGTGTTGTGGACAACGATGGTATCGTGCGGGTCGAATCGGTGCCCTCTGGGGCATAGGACATGGGGTTTCTGCGTGTATCTTGGGAGTTCTTGCCTTTGGTCTCAAAAACCGTGTTTCGAAGATGGGCATGGCTTCTAAATTGTTGACAGGTGCATCTCACGTAATGGAAATTGCAGTAGGACTTTCCTTGGTAGTGATTGGACTGTTGGGTATTAAGGAAGCACAAGAATGGGAAACGGAACCCCGATCATTGTCCGCAGCTGCAGTTGATGATGAAAGTTTGAAGAAAACACAGAAACGGGCAGTTATGTTTAATGGTCTCCTGCATGGCTTTAGTTGGGATGGAGCACCATCTTTGGCACCTGCTCTGGCTGTTGCTACTTGGAGGGGTAATCTAGCGTTCTTGCTGTCTTATGCAGTGGGGACAATGGCTGCCATGGCTGTCACTACGACATTGATTGGAGAGGGAACACGGAGAGCTGGCGAATTATTCAACCGACCTGACATTCCACAAAAACTCAGTTTCGGTTCTTCAATTCTTGCTATCGCAATCGGTGCTATCTGGTGTGGATTGGCTTTAAAATAAATCTATTGAAAAGTTGGAGACGATGAAAGCATGTATGCGACTTAATGTTTTCTGTTCCTCAACTTTTTATAGGGCTTTCGTTTTGGAAATGTCATCCCATCAATTATAAACTAAAAAGAGGTTTATGATTTTTTTCGATAGCAAATGTGAAAATAATTATTTCATGTTTGCCAGTTTCCTCCATCCAAGTGTTGCAGCAGAGTACGATGCACAACATATTTTACATCCATCACCCATGATGGCGGCAACAAAGTACGTATGTATATATTGATTTTGCATGCAAAATTTCAAATTCTTGCTAATAATTTTATTATTCAACACAAAATGTGTACAATAAGGCGCCACGCGATCCATGATTTTTTTTTACATAAATTCTTTCTATATATTATTCAGTATGAAAATGTACAACAAAAACAAAGCCCCATGAGGTACATGACCTTTAAAAAACATTTATTTTTGTCTGCGCAATCTCTTCATCCCAATCGGTAAACGCCAAAAAAATGATCCCACCACCAATTATTGCTGCCATTAGTAAACCAAATACGACTTCCATACCGAATGAAATGCAAGGAACGCCGAATTTGTCAATATCAGGGTCTACTGGAAACGATGGCAAACCAGGTACGCTAAATCCAACAGGAGAAGCTTGATCTTCCTTAAGGAGTGGCTCTTCGTCGAGATGAGGCCATTTGTCTCCTTCTGGATCTGCCTTCACCATGCATATACTAATAATCAGTGTAAGAGCCCACCACAGACCAACAATAATGTTTACTGTATCCTGGTTGCAACCTTCCGAACCAAACACAATGAATTTCTGTACTTCGTCGTAGTCACTCAGGACAAACACTACAGCAACTGCGAATGCGCTTTTGACTATTGACTCAATAGCCAATTTCCCACCTGCGCGTACTTCTGTGTATCCCATGTATGGTACAACGATGCCTGTTCCAAGTGCTGAAATAAATGCCAAGTAAGGCGAAAGCCGGCCATTATGTGTCAATGGCTTCCATCCTAAAAAGTGCCATGCTCGAGCTCCGAGATTAACAAGAAGAATTACACAAGCAAGGCCAACACCAAAAAGTGTCAAATAACGCTGAACATCTCCGTTGCTGATACCTGCAAAAGTGAGCGACAAAACTACAAGCTTTCGCAGCCAGTCAGACCCAATCCGGGAATTTAGAGAATGAGCAGCTATAGACGGAGTTCCCTGGACAAACATAGAAGTGTTGAGCCATGGTAAACTAAGCTCTTCCGTGAAGACAAGACCAAGGAGGAGACCTAGGTAAGCAGGCTTCAAGTTGTCGCTTTCCTCTGTTAGACAATTAATAATCGATCCAAACAAACAGATGTTAGTTATAAGATGCTACTTGAAAACAAAAGCTCGGCCTGTGTAACCAATTCAACTTACCACTACTCGCACATGGTAGAGTCCTCATCATAACAACCAAAGCAATCATTGCTTCCATTCCTGAAAACGTGTCAAATGTAGACTTCCACTTGCTTGCAAGACCTTGGGCATTATTTTGAAGCGTCAGGTTGTAGAGACGCCCAAAATTATCCTTGTAGAGCAAACATGGTTGTTCCCATAATTCTCGCCCTGTCTTAAATTTTGACTCCTGCTGTATCACACGACGAATATTTTGAAAGGTTTCACGAACATCTCCTGTATGAGCGATAATGTAGGTGCGCACACCTAACTGTTGAAGCTTTAGCAAAACAGGATCATGCGATTGCTCATCATCCGTATTGGCACTGTCGATCGCATCTTGTAAAATTCTAGCTCTGTAAGGATGCCCAGATATCATTGTGCCATCTTCATTTCTTCGGTATGTTTCTCTTCCATCGCTCCATTCTTGTTCTGTTCCGTATTCATCGTCCATGGAGGCGTCATCCCAAGATTTTTGCCGACGTCCCATGTTGAACTGTATTTGTGACGTGCGACTAAATCCCACCTGTCTGTACCTTTCTGTTTTCCAATAGGAAAACAAGCCATATTGTGTTGTTGTCGAATTTTTTGGTGAGTTAAAAATAACGGAACTGTCGATGGCGATTGCCGAAAACGGGTGCGCGCGATTAATATGTGGGGGTACTTCGGTTCAACCGTCCACTACACCAATATAAATATCCGTTGGGGTACAGAGCGTATGGACCAAAATTTCATTTCTGTATTACATCATGATTACTTTTATGAATTATAATAACTTTCTTAAAAATTGAATACATATATAACATTCACATCGCTAACTTTCACCAATTTTTTTATATCTAAAATACATCATTCGAATCCTTCCGACCGACTTCACGTAGTTCACGCTGGTTTTCCGTGTCATTTTCCCGTTTGCTCGCTCACCCGTGTACGAATTCTTTCTGTATATTCTCATAGTTTGTTTTAACCAGAAAACAAAATACAACCGTGTCTTTGGAAAAAAAAAAATGAAGTTTGCTTCTCTTGCTACTCTGTCCATGGCGGCTTACGCCTCCGCCAACCCCTTTGCACCCAAGACCGTAAGTTCTGCAAAGGTTTCCTACATGAACAATCTTATGAACGGAGCAACACCTACAGAGAACTCTCAGCTTCGTCGTCTCGATGAAGAATATGTTGTTGACATCTCCTCGTACTCTGTCAAGTACCAGCAGTGCCAATTCGTCAAATCTTATGATGATGAAATGGCTGCCGATGAAGAATCTGGTTCTCCCCTCAAGACCTCTCGATTTGTAATCTTCCGCCTTTGCCCCTCCAGCTCTTGTGGAAGCTGCAACTATGGATACGGCGAGTATCTTATTGATCTTGAGACATATCTTCAAGCTGCCGTTGAGTACCAAGAGCAACTTCAGGAAGAGATGTGCGAAACCTGTAATGATTACTGCCAGGCTGACGATGGTCGTAAGTTGAACCGCAACCTTGAGGTTGACTGTGATTCTTGCGTCGATGAATGTGAGAAGATTGAAAACATGGAAGAGAATGGATACCTTGAGGCGTCTGAATTCCTCGAATGCCAAATGGTCTACGATCCCGAAGACGACTCTGCAACTGCTCTTTACGCAGGTCCCATCTGCTCTAGCGGAGGATCGAAGATCAAGATCGGTGTCTTTGAAGATGAAGAGTGCAACGTTGTTGATTCTTCCAAATCTGTTGACGACTACCTCGTCGATGGCGATGGTTACAAGTTGCAGCTTTCACATGCTCTCCTCAAAAAGACTTACGATGCTAGCACCTGCATTTCCTGCGAAGTGGTCGAGGAGGAAGACGAAAACGAAGACGGAAACGATAATCAAGATGATGAAGAGAAGGAACCTGAAGTCACCGAAATGTGCCAACAGCTATACGAAGGATCTGCAAAGTGCGAGAAGGCCTACGGATTCGACGATGGTTACTCGAACTACTATGGGTACGAAAACCAGCTTGCCCAAGAAACTGTTGTGTGTGACTTTATCAAGTCTCTTCAATCTGGTACCTACGATGAAGATGGTGAAATCAAGATTGGTGGAAGGTCTGCCAGATCTGGTCAATCCACTACCACTGGAGGCCAGAAGTTTGCTCTGACTTTCTTTATTCTTGGAACTATTGGCCTCGCAGTTTACTCCGCCATGCTTCACAACAAGCTCACCAAGGGATCCACTGCCAACCTTTCTACCCAAGGTGGTAACATGGCATAAGCTTTTTTGTATACATTATAAAACAGTCTGTCTTGTATATTAGGATCCGTTGATGATCCCGGTGGAAATAATTCGTGCTTGTGTAGCATTCTTTTAAATGGTATAAGGTATATTTTTGTTAAAAAAAACTCAAAATAAATTCTGTTTT
Organism: Asterionellopsis glacialis; assembly: GCA_014885115.2. Classification (NCBI taxonomy): domain Eukaryota; phylum Bacillariophyta; class Plagiogrammaphyceae; order Rhaphoneidales; family Asterionellopsidaceae; genus Asterionellopsis; species Asterionellopsis glacialis. The sequence continues at coordinate 20,416 of WKLE02002236.1, forward strand.
TTGGTAGACGCTTGTAGGTTGTTGTCGGTTCGATTTTACATTCTTTTCAAAGTCACCTCATATTCTGATTTGATGTTGTCCATTTGAGAATTCGTGAAATGTACGCACGCGCATGCATACAACGTTCAAAGCACATGAGGAACGGTCGCATATCTTTCGAGAAACAACAAAGGCATCTAACATGTGTTCTCTCTGCTAGGATAACTTTTAGGAAGTATTGAGTGTCTGTAGAAATCCTATTATATATTAATGGTTCGTATATGCGAGGAACAATGACGTTAATTTATCGGAAAACATTTTGATTTTGGTTGGGAACATTTTGATGGGGATTAGGACACTTGGCGGAGAAAGGTAGAAATGTTGATTCCTTGTTTAAAAATTGCTCATTTAAAATCTCTTAGTTATAACTCCTACTCAGGCCATATGCTATACAGGACTAGTATTGTTCCTGCCGAAAAAAGGAAGGCATCGTCGGTTGATGTTTTGGCTATGAAGTGGTCTGTTAGTTGCACTCAAGGCTCAAACTTCAGCAAGACAAAGTCATGATATTCTTCTTCAGCATCCTCTTCAATATCTTTCTCTTCACCAAGTGCAGCATCAAGGGCCTCAGTCAATGCCATTTCCTTACCCATTGCAACCTTGTATAGAACAGCTGTGAAGTCGACAGGTAATCCATAACGAAGAACAGATTCAACAAATACGCGAATAACCTTAATGTGCATCCAAGCGACGAAAGCTTCTCCGTAATGGGTCTTGCACCACCTCGTGAGACCATTCTTCATACCTTCAACCTCCACCTCAAGTTGCTCTAGCGCAACAGCTGATTTCGAAGCTTGAGAAGGATCCCAGGTAAAAGAACGCACAATGAAACGCTTCTCCCTGCAACTCTTGGTGAATTCTTCCTCGAAGTCCACTGTTTTTCCAGGCTGGAAGTCTTCTCCCTCAAAATATCCGGCTTCATACTGGCCCTTGAGAATGGTAACAGCAAAGAGAGTTGACTCAGAATCTGAATGAACCTTCACAAGGGATCCGGGGACAACTGGCGAACCACGTTCTTTTTGGCGGTCCACAAGATTTCCAAACTTAACGGGCTCTCCAAGTTTGGAAGGGTCTCGGCTCCAGTCAGGACCACCGTATCCGACAAGGTCTTTGCCAATATTATAAATTGAAGATTCCATATTTTCCTCGAGGGCTTTAGGGACAGCCACAAATAAAGTCTTGAGGTATTCGGTATCGTGTACCTGAACTTTACTCATGATTTCCTCTGTCAAGACGTCGTTCAAATCAGCAACAAGAAGAGATCCTCCCTTGCGACGTTTAGCCTCCTGCAAAGCAATCTCCTTGTCACCGTAAGAATTTCCGAGTTGCTTAAGCTCCTCATCGATTGCTGAGACACCACCGCTGATGAGACCAACTAGCTCTTTGAGGGGACGTCTGTTGGGATACTTGGCATAATCCCAGGCAAACTGTTGAATGTATCGAGGGGCTGGAACTCCACCAACGGTAAGATTGTCGCCACCTCTACGGTTCAAGTCGACAGCAGCTTTCTCAATCTTGCGTACAATACTTTCCACGATTGTGTCCGTCTTGACAAGATCATCGGAAAGATTCTAAGCGTAGGATGGGAAGAAAACGAATTAGGTGAGCAAGAACAGGATGCAAATAGAACCAGTACGCTGAGCATTAGTCAAAAATATGACAACTTACGATTAGGCTGTCGAGAGTGCCCACTGTGAGTGACGGCACTTCAAATTTGAACATTTCTGTTGCATGAAAAGGAGCAAAACATTGCGTTAGCCACAAAAATCTAAATTTTTAGGTGGATTTGGTTCTTTTTAACGGCTCGATTTTGTCCATCTCCAAAATGTTGTTCAACACTTATCGCCGAGATAATTTCTTTTTCCGTTCCTACTTACCTGCAAAAGGAGCCTCGGGACAAGCACCGGCCCTCTGCATCTTGCGGTACGCCTGTTCCGGTGCGCCACCGCCATTGGAGATTGCAGCAACAAAGTAGCTCATGGTGTTCCTGATCACAGACAATAGACTGGATACTCCTTGTTGCAAGCCTTCGGGCCGACGACACAAAAGGAAATTGGTTACTTCTCCTGTATCCGCGTGCTCCTACCGTACCCTGCCTGGCAGTTAGGACAACTGACTGCTGTCTGTATCATCGCCAAAAATGACGACACTCCTCGTGATATACATAATATGTTCCATATTTTTGGAAGTGGTTTAACATGTGGGTCACAATGTCGTGTATAATTGAGAGTAGGCCGAAATCCTGCCAACTACATAGACAGTCTGTGGTACTTCCTGAAGAAGATATCAAGGACGTTCCGATCCATAGCAGTACTAAGTCCTACTGAAATATTACGTACTCACGACGATTCAATCGCGGACATTCTTATTTTGTCGCATGCTACCGCCTTTTTTGATGAACGAAGCAAAACCTTCAACAAACTCCAACACCGACTGCTTGTTCAGAAACGCTCCAAGCATAAGAGAAAGAGCTCAGTTAAGACCCACTTGACACTGCTGTCAACTTCATTTAGCTTCAAACAAGACTTTACAAGGCTTTTTGGGGAGGGGGAGATGACAAATTTAGAGACAATCACCAGCTGTAAAATCATGGCCATTACAAAGCCTTTAAAGGCATTTTGATGGTGGATGATTAAAAAATGTTCCAATGTTATCTATGTTTTACTGCTGCTTATAGATAGCTGATTGTAGCGCAGTTAGTGGTTATCCTCATTTTCAAAATTGTGATTTATTAAGGCGGCTGAAACTCGTCAAGATGATATACTGCTGTTGTTCTTTTCTCTGGTCTTTCAGATAGATGCACTAAAACTTATACAATAGCAAGAATACATTAAATGTTAGTAGTTTTAAGAGCATGTGTACACCACACTTGAGACTGGACCAACAAGAAGGTTTTATTTGTGCATGATTTTTGGAGGGGGTGAGTAGGAGTTTTTTGAAGCTTCAAGACAAAGAGCTAAACAAATTCCAAAATACAAGGACAAAAAAATGAATGGAGATATATGTTAGGTGGTCTCCTTCATCAATGACCCTAAACAAAAGGGTGTGGTGGTCTCCTTGTTTTAAGGTCTCCAGAGGTTTTGGTGGTCTCCTTAACAAATAACCCCAAGTGCAGTGTGGCAACATTACAGTTACTATCAAGAGTACCTTATCTAGGTGTACATAACAGTACATAACAATGGTTACTAGCAATATCATCTTGTCTAGGTGTATGTAATTGTTACTAGTAACAACTGACTAAGATGCACTAATGATCACCTAAAAGGAATTGTACTTCCATAATATATTATATACTCATCAGATATATATCAGGGTTGTATGGTTTTAACTCGTATAATGACAATTAACAAATTCAAACTTCTTCCTTATTTGGGGTAGTTTGGTAAAAATAAAAAAATAAATGGCCTTAGTGGACTTAATTTTTAACAAGTTTCTGTTGATAAATAAGTACCAAGTTCGAAGTAAATAGTA
>WKLE02002237.1:0-11678 GCA_014885115.2 Asterionellopsis glacialis
ATAAAATCTATACAGGAGTGACCAGGATTTCCTCTCTGATGCATCACTATCAATACTTAAGGTATCGAAGTTGAAGTTGTAGTGTTGTTCTACATCAGTATTGGTATCATTGGAATTCTTGTTGTTATCACTGGGTTTGCGCTTGTTTTTACTAGACGAGTCCTTAGCCAATGAGTCTTTGACTTGAACCACAATGGCGTTCAATTCCTGCTTGTCGTACTTGTTGTACCGCTGGCGCTTGTACTTTGGCTGTTTTTCTTTGTGGCCATTTTTCTGATGTTGATCGATGTATTTGTCTAAGGTACGGCATTTGCTGGTATTGTGAGAACTGTTTTTGTGAATCTTACAGTAGTTGCGTTTACCTTTATTTGCCTTATAATCTTTACCATCTTGGCCATTTGTTGGATTGTTAGGTTTGTCCTTACGAGGCGGTTTTTCTTTGGACTTAGGACCTGACAGATCTGGTAGATTGTGCGTAACTTCCATACATTCCAGAAATTCCAGAAACGCTGGCAGGCCTTTATCCTGAGGGTCCAATCCTTGACAGGAATTCCGAACTCAAGGATCTCTAGTAAATCTTAGTTTGAGAGTTTCGAGTTTTCGTCTGCTCCAGGGAACTTCTCTAAGTAGCCATTTAGCATGTGGAGAGCAGCTTGGTACTCTTTAGACCACGTTAGTTCACGTTGCTTCATGAGGAATCGGCGCATATAGCGTTTCTGCTTCATGAGCGCCTTAAGTGAAAAATGCTTCTTGAGGTCATCTCCGACCAACTTGAAGTGCTCCACTGTCTCGTTACTGCGTTGCGTAGCCGCGGCGTTGAATACTTGCAGACCTTCTCTGCGCAGTAACGCACGGGCCATCAAGTAATGAGCGGGCCCGGTCATGATGCATTGTCTGCAAATCACTTGGTCCAGACTATTGAACCAATCCAGTAGTTCTCAAGGAGATCTGTGACTGAAGTACGGAAACTCCATAGTATACTGCTCTTTGGAGTTTTGATCTCCGGGATTTGATAACATGCTAACTTTCACGTACTGCACCTTAGCTAGCTACTGTTCTTCTGTACTTGGAATTTCGAGCAGGATAGGAGGCGGCGGGTAGCTTCGACCATTGCCTTGGTTAGGGGTAACAACTTTCATGTTGGGATTAGTTAAAAGATTGGAATTGAATTTGATATTATACTTACTGCTTTTTGCGTGGAGTGTTAACACTATGCACGATGCTGACAACAATTATTGAAAAGTGATAGGAAAAGTTGAAAAAGGAGTAGAGTTTATTGGAGTGAATAAATTATGAGCTATTTTAGAGTTTAACTAAAAATATCCGACAATTCACTGATTTGTCTTTGCGACCCAAAAGCAGTATGGGATCCTACGACGGATCTACTTAGAGTTTGGTTTCCGACCGAGTTTGGTTTTAACATGTGAACCAAACTCCCCAAGCCAGCCAATCGGAATGCTCTGAGTCAGGTGCGTCACCGTATTCTGCTGCAGAGTGGAATTCAAAGCGCTTTGCTTGTGACGTCAGCGTTGGCAATAATGCTGTGCGTCACTGCGTGTTTGTATCTGTCCGCTCGATGACGTCTTCACATCATTTTGTCTCTCCATGTGATGACGCCATTGCGTCATCACGCCTGTCCGGTCCGTGACGTCATTGCATCACGATCCGTCCATACTACGGTTGATTAACATATCACGCGAGTCTCGCAACTCGCCTACTGCAAGCCCTCCAGTTTGTGTTCGAATCCCTACCAAGCCACCTTCCACGTGGCTGTTCTGGAATTTTGGGGATTGACGCTCCTTGTGTAGTTAGACCTTGGATATTGCTATGGGGAGAAATTTGGTGCACCAAAATTACCCATTTGGCCAGGCCCATTATTATAGTAGCATTAGGTAGTGTAATAACGGTTGAGAGTTTTTTTTTTTAAATATGCAAACAGTAAACTTAGGTATCCAGATAGTAAATCTCTTGTTGGTGTTGCCCTTTGAACTTGTAAAAACAAATATTCCAATGTAGCTGGTATTAAAAAGTTGCAGTTTAACCACCTGAATTACTGGTATGAAAAATATTTTTGGAAGGTGGGTTGTTATCTGTTTCATCTGATAACAGGTCTTGCAATACCAAACTGGCCTCACTTCCAAATAAGCTCTTGGAAGCTTTAGATGATTTCTGCTCCGTATTATTTCTAGCAAGATAGAAGTGAACTCAAGTGTTTTATGTCCTTTCCTGATCTCCTTTGTTCTCAACTATGAAGAGGGAAAGTATATAAATGTTTTGAATAAATATTGTATTCCTGATAACTTTCCAGGAAGGCATCTAGTAGAAGGAAAGTTCCAATGTTCATGTCAAAGGATATGCAGACAGCATGGAAGACTTAGTAAAAGTTATAGAAAGGTGACAAACGACTCAGCGCAACTCCCAGAGAATTGGAAAGAAGAGCTTGAGGACAAAACTTGTACAAGTTGCTTATATAATTGCTGAACATAACATCCCTCCATCACTTGAAACACCACTTCATTGGATCCAAAGAATGAATAAAACCTGGGGAGATAAAGGTGCAAAGAATGTGGAGGCCTGCAGTAGGCAAGTTGTGAGACTTGCACAATAATGTCAATCAACTGTAGTATGGATATACCCTGACGTGATGACGTTACAGACAAGGACATACAAGATGACATGATGACGTTGTTGAGTGGACAGACGCAAATGTGCGGTGACGTGCTGCGTATGTGCAAACACTGACATCACAAGCAAAGTGTATAGAAATCCACTCCACAGCAAAAGTATGATGCATCACGCCAAAAAAAAAAGATGCGCCGATCCGGCGGACTATCATTGGCTGCCTCAGAGAGTTTGGTTCACATGGTAAAACCAAACTCCATTGGAACTGAACTCTAAGTAGATCTGCCATAGGATCCCGTACAGTAATTGGGTCAAGAAGATGAATCAGTAGATTGTCGACTATTTTTAGCATAATTTATTCACTCTAACAAAACTCAGCCTATTTTCTATCACTTTTCAATGTTGCATAGTGTTAACACTCCACGCAAAAAGTGGTAAGTAACTATCCATTATTATTCCGATTCCAAACAACTCAACCATGAAAGTTGTCACACCTAACCAAGGCAATGGTCAAAGCTATCCACCGCCTCTTATCCCACTCAAGATTCCAAGTATGGAAGAGCAGAAACTAGCTAAAGCAAAGTACACCAAAGTTAGCCTGCTATCTAATCCCGGAGATCAAAACTCCAAAGAGCAGTATACTAGGGAGTCTCCGTACTTGTTAGTCATAGATCTCCTAGAGAACTACTGGATTGGTTCAATAATCTGGACCAAGTGATTTGCCGCCAGCATATCACAACTGGGCCCGCGCACTACTCCATGGCCTGTGTCCTACTACGTGGAGAAGGTCTGCGTGTATTCAACGCCATAGCTACCCAGTGCAGAAACAAGACAGTAGAGCACTTCCAGTTGGTTGGTGATGACCTCAAGAAGCATTTTTTTTCACTTAAGGCCCTCATGAAGCAGAAATGCTACATGCACCAGTTCCTCAGGAAGCCATGCAAACTAACGCCCAAAGAGTACCAAGCTGCTCTCCACACGCTCAATGGCTACTTAGAGAAGTACCCTGGAGCAGATGAGAACTCAAAGCTCTCCAGCAAAGAATTACTCGAGATCCTTAAGTTTTGAATTCCCGCTACTTGGAGCAAGGAAATGACACGCCAAGGATTCGACCCTCAGGACAAAGGCCTGCCAGCATTTATGGAATTTCTGAAATGACATAGGGGATCTGTCAGGCCCTAGAACTAAGGACAAGCTGGCTTGCAAGGATAAACCTAACAATCCAACTGACAGCCAGGATGGTAAAGACCATAAGGCACCCAAAGGCAAATGCAAGTACTGCAAGATTCACAAGAACAGTTTGCACAATACCAGTGAATGCCGTGCCTTGGACAAACATATTGACCAATATCAGAAAGATGGTGAAAAGCAAGAATAGCCCAAGTACAAATGCCCACGCTACAATAAGTACAACAAACAGGAATTGAATTGAACACCATTGTGGTTCAAGTCAAAGACTTATTGACTAAAAACCCGCCTAGTAAGAACAAGCGCAAATGCAATGATACCAATGAGAAATCCGATGATACCGATACTGATGTGGAACAATGCCACAACTTCAACTTTGATACCTTAAATATCAACAGTGATGAAGAATGAGATAATACCCCCATGGCAAGTAATGTAGAAAACCAATTATTTAATTACACTAAGCCTAATCTTCTGTCTTGCAATACTTTCAGAGACTTGCATAGTCCAAGAAGAAGGCCTAAGACTAAGCATACTTGCCTAGTTATGGTCATGTTGATGCTAGTACGTAAAGGGCGAAGGCAGAAAACTAAATCAATTAAAGTACTTTTAGATTCAGGCACTTCAATGAGATAATACCCCCGTAACAAGTAACATAGAAAACCAATTATTTAATTACAGTATGCCTAATCTTCTGTCTTGCAATACTTTCACTCAGAGACTTGCATTGTCCAAGAAAAAGGTAAAAAAACATACTCACCCAATCACGGTTGCGTTGATGCTAGTACCTAAAGGGCAAAGGCAGAAATCAAACCACTTAAAAGTACTTTTAGATTCAGGCACTTCAGCCACCATAGTAAATAAGAAGTTTACCAAAAAGCTTAAGTGCAAACCTTCACCCAAGACGCTTTGGAGAACCAATGGCAGAAATTTTTCAACCAATCAAAAGGTCCGTGTAATATTCAAATTGCCCTAATTCGATGAGCAAAAGGCCATTAAATGGGAATGTCATGTAGACAAGACAGAAGGTCAACAACCATACAATATGATAATCAGATGCAAGCTCCTAGAAGAACTAGGTATTATACTTGACTATAAATAGTGCATAATGACTTGGGAGGACTATGAGATCAAGGAATTGTACAGTATGCTACAGGAACTCACTGAGCCTAGAGAAGTACACAAAGCCACTAGTTGTATGGACAAGATACTGGCTGCCGCATACGACAAGGCTGACCTAGACAAAGTAACAAGATCATGCTGGCATCTGCCTACTGAGGACAGAACAGCTTTAAACGTACTACTTAAAAAGTACAAACCTCTATTCGACGGTACACTGGGTACGTGGAACATCGATCCAGTTAGTATCGAGATAAAAGAAGGCTCAAAACCCTATCATGGAAAAGCCTATCCTGTACCGCATGTGTACGACCAACTACTTAGAGAAGAGGTAGACCTGCTCGTGCGCATAGGAGTACTATGAAAAGTTAACAGGTCAGAGTGGGCAGCACCGAGTTTTCCACAATCTAAGAAAAACAATACTATCAGGTTTATTTCTGACTTTAGGAAACTGAAAGAATGTATCATATGACATCTGTTCCCTATTCCTCATATTCAGGAATTACTTACAAAACTTGAAGGTTTCTCATATGCATCATCTCTAGACTTAAATATGGGATACTATCACATACGGCTAGATGCAGATGCTAGTAAACTGTGTACCATTGTCCTACCATGATGCAAGTATGAATACCTACGCCTACCCTTGGGAGTCGCAAATTCAACAGACATTTTCCAAGAGAAGACGAGCAAACTTATGTGCAGACTAGAATTCATACGCATGTACATTGATGATCTATTGCTCCTTACAATGGACAATTTTGAAGATCGCATACACAAAATGGACCTGGTACTAAATAGACTACAGGAAGCGGGACTTAAAGTCCATGCAGAGAAATCCTTCTTCGGACAAACAAAAACGGGTTATCTTGGATTTCATGTATGCCACAAGGGCATAAGACCATTAAATCACAAGGTCTCTGCCATACTAAACATAGCACTACCCACGACTACTAAAAAGATTTGATCTTTTGTAGGAATGGTCAATTTCTACAAGCAAATGTGGATACACAGATCCCACGTACTGGCGCCTCTAACTAAGCTACAAGGCAAAGGGGTTAAGTTCAAATGGTACAAGGAACAACAAATAGCCTTTGATAACATAAAATTCTTAGAGAGTACCAGTACCTCCTACTAGGCCTCTGTGTAATTATACATATGGACCATAAAAATCTAACCTATGACAAATGTCAAACCGAACATCATGCACGCTGGCGATGATTCAAAGAAGAATTTGCACCCAAATTATGCCATATAAAAGGCAAACATAATATAGTTGCAGACGTGCTCTTTCATCTTGATCTACTAGACCCTGACCTAGAAGCTGTTCCAAAATGCTATATAACCAACAAGGATATGGCAGAAATGTACTGCCTCAATATGCCTCAGCATAGCAATAGTGATAAGGGATTCCCCCTAAGTTACCCATATATTCTTAAACATCAACTAAAGGACAATCAAGTCACACAAGATGCACTTAAGAAGAAACATTTCTCCAGATGCCTATTTAATGGGGGCGGAAAATCTTACAGCCTTATATGCTACAAAAATAAAACATGCATTCTGTCAACCCTACAGAAACAAAGATTACAATGGTACCACACCTACTTATGTCATCCCGGTAAGACCCACACCAAAGAGACAATAGGGCAGCACTTATGGTGGCCCAAACTATGTGAACACGTAACAACCCACTTTAAAACTTACCACACCTGTCAACTGAACAAGACTCAAAGTAAAAAGTACAGACACCTGCCTGAAAAAGATACAGAAGCTACACCATGGGACCACCTAAGTGTAGATCTCATAGGACCCTATACTATCAAAAGAAAAGGTCATAAGGATCTTACCCTATGCTGCATTACTATGATTGACCTGGCTACAGGATGTTTTGAGATTGCCCCTTGGTCCAAAAGAAGCAATATCGAAATCAAGAACACAGTAGAACAACAGTGGTTTGCACAGTACCCAAAACCTACACAAGTCACTTTTGACCAAGGTACGTAATTCATGAAGGATTTCCATAGTGTGTTAGATGATGAATACCACATCAAATGCAAACTGATCACTACCTATTACCCACAGGCAAAAGCCGTAGTGGAGTGGATAGATCAAGTAGAGGGCAATATGATACGAACCCACGAGGTACAACATAGAGACACACAATAATGTCAATCAACCATAGTACAGACGTACCATGAAGGGATGATGTTACAGACAAGGACAGACAAGATGATGTGATGACGTCATCGCAAATGTGTTGTGACGTGGTGCGTACATGTGAATGCTGATGTCACAAGCAAAGCATATATTGGTTCACATGGTAAAACCAAACTCTGTTGGAACCAAACTCTAAATAGATCTGCCGTAGGATCCCGTACAGTAATTGGGTCAAGAAGATGAATCAGTAGATTGTCGACTATTTTGAGCAACTAGTTAAAATAGCTCATAATTTATTCACTCTAACAAAACTCAGCCTATTTTCTATCACTGTTCAATATTGTTGTCAGTATAGTGCAAGGCCTCTGCTGGTAGGAAAGACAAAAGACAAGGGACTGGTACTCCATGGCTTTCCGCAGAAGGAGAAATCATTTTTTTTTCACAGTACTATCAAAGGTAAAACTGCAAGATGCCTTCCAAAAAGGGAATTTTGTGACCAGGACAAATTCAAGAATCCACCTCTTCTATTTGGTTCCAGTGAGACACACTGGGTAACAAAAGAAACCATGAAGGTGCAGGTGGATGCTGTTGAACAGTACAGGAAGATGGTGGTGGAAAAAGATCATTTAGAGGCAAATTCAAAGTTGTTGATTATTTAGGATGTCTACTTTAGACACCAAGATCCATCATTGAAACAGTACATGCAGGAACATGCACCACATTTGATTGTTGTGTACATTCCTGCAAATCTTATGGAAAAGGGACAACCTCTTGATTGGTATTTTAATGCTACATATAAGATGATTCTGGCAAATTTATGAGACTCTCATGTTCTTGTTTTGCATAATGAGCATTTCAGAAAGGAAGATGCAAGGAAGAAAAATATATGAAGAAAAAGGAGAAGCTTATGAACCAATAATCTTTATTCCATCTACTAAGCTTTCTGAAGTAAAAGAACCTTTCTATAATTTTCTTCAAGATGCAGTTAACAAAATGCAAACCAATGACTACAAAGAGAAACTGTGTAAATTTGCATGGGGTATTTGTGAAGAAAATGGCTCAGAAAAGGAGAAACAGGAATTGTTTGGAAAGTGTTTCCAAAGAAAATTTCAGAGAGAAGCTACTAAATTAATAGCTACTGATGCTGGCATGGGAGGAAGTAAATATTTCTCAAATCAGCAGGATATTTTGATGCCATACCTGAAGACCCAGTCATTGTAAGAGATACAGTTGTACATGCTATCATGGATGCACATGAAGATAATAATACCAAAATCGTATCTACAGATCCCGTATAAGATAAATTGTTACCTCCAATTGCTTTGGTGGGTAGGAAGACAAAAAAATAGAGGGAATTAATGGTATTGTTGTTGATTATAAGCCAAGAAAAAATTTGTACATTGTCAAATATACTGAACCTTGATCAAAGAGGGCTTTTAAATTTGTTTTTTTAAACAGGGACAAACTCCACAAAAAGCTTCTGTACAAAGCAGATGGTGATAATGATGAAGATAGTGAAGAAAGCATCAACCAGGCTTTGGATGAAGGTAAAGAAGCAACAGACAAAAGTGAGGAAGAGAGTTGTGATGAAGACAAGGGTGATAACGATGACATAAGTGTTATGGATACAACAACAACATTACCTGAAGACAAAGGACTAGACAACAAGGATGTGAAGCGACAATCAGATGCAGTCATAGAGTAGTTGAGTAGTAAAAATATTCTATTGTACATGTATTTTAATGTCAATGCTGTACAGACAATTGTTGGAAAAGTTGATGTAGGGGAAAAAAGATTTCCTTATTGAAAATAGCGTACCTGGTACTTTAACAATTTATTTTTAAACAGGCCTTAATCAGACCAAATCAATGAAATTAGTTCCTTAAGTAAGTTCAGTGAGTCATGTACTTCAACAAAAAAGGGGCTTGTTAAAAATCAAGGAGCATCCCTGTATATAAATCCTTTGTTGTCAGTTTTAAAAATAACATTTTGCATTTATTTTTATAATTTTGTTAAAACCTTTGCAACATCTTCCTTCAAAAACAATTCTTAATTTAATTCATACTGTAATCAAAGATGTCCATGACTTGCACACCAACTTTTTTAAACTCTGTATTCACAACAAATCATATAGTATCATCCAAGATATATTGCGTCAAGGAAAATCCAAATATTTATATCAAACAATTCATATTTAAATATAACATCATCTCAATAATCAATTTCATATACTCATAAACTTTCTTCCTAATATTAACTGACATCATGGCAACTTTTTCACTCAATTCTCCAGAATATTTAACATTGAATGATTGGTATTTAGAAAATACCATAATCTCAATTTACAATTTCACATACTAACCAACTTTCTTTTGAATGAAATAGCTCATCATTTACATTTCAACAAGCACTTTCTTTATGCTAAAAACTAATTTGTACGTTAAACCGATTTCATCTTATTTAAATGTCAAACTATAATGAACTAACAAATTTATATCCATTTAAATTAGAATACAATGCACAACCAAAATTTCACACACATACATACTGACAAATTAACCTTAAAAATGAATTAGACAAAATATGCACAACACAAATGCAAACCACAGCACAACCACCAAAAACTGACAAACATAAAAATATAATTCATTATCAAGAAAACATTTTTTTAATTCACTGTTTGACTATGTCATTCAATATTGCACATTAATCATGATTGCATAAATCTATAGCTAATTCATTTTAAAGTTAATACAATGATATACTGAAATACAAACACAACCAAAATTTCATGCACAAATATACTGACAAACGTACATTCAAACAAATTAGACAAAACTTTCACAACACAAATGCAAACCATGACATAACCGCCAAAAATTGACAAACTGAAAAATAAAATTCGTTATGAACAAAACGTTCTTTTACTTCACTGTTTTTAGTATGTTATTCACTATTATGCAGTAAACACATTATGCAATCCAAACATCTCTTCCATCACCAAAACACAAAAATATTATGCCTCCACTAAAAAATGAGTTGAGCGCCACAGTTATATGAAAATCCGAATTTGTACATTTTTGGTCATACTGTTCTGTACCATAACCCGGAAACTTTTGCTTCTGCCAAGGAATACTCATCCAAATACTGGTCCCCATCCAACAAAACCATGGCATTCTTATCCTTGCAAACGATGCCAATGTAATTGAAATTTTTGATGATGTTGCATGACCATTTCTTAAAAATCAAATTTCTCTAAGTAGAGTGAGCTGCACCCAAATATCAATTTTTTCCCTATATTAGTAGAGTTACAGAGTACTTGGGTGTCCACCCAGGTCCCTCCCCCGGTGGACAAGACCGTTGTGGCCCATATTGCGGAAGCGCAGGGACGATATATCAAGTTTGTACCAAATGGAGAAAGTTTATGATTGTCCTGAATTATGGGCGCATTGAGCGCGTCTGTATAACATAAACAGGCATTTTTGTGACCATTTTTACGGATATCTGCTGACTTCTCTTGTGTAGAAGTTGGCACAGATCTACCCAAAAATTAATTGATTGAAGAAAACCGGTCCCATCAAAATGCCAATCACAGCCATCCAATCAAGGTGTCGCGTGTTAAAAAGTTTTCTTGAATATTTTTTTTGTTACATCACTTGAGCAAGTTTTTTCCAGTAAAAAAGTCCCTACATGTACCAGGGTACTGGTACGGTACCAGGTACGCACTATTCACCACTCTTTTTTTTCTCTCTTGTTGTTTTGTGTAGGATGGACGGTGCATTCCACCATGCAAATCAAACACAATACTATGCGTCCTTGCACACCATATTGACAATGGTGGAAAAACACATGGTAGCAACATAGCCAAGCACTTTCATGTAGTCTTGCTGCTTCAATGCATTTAATATTACTATCAAACCATGCTGGTGAGTTGTTGTGTTTTAAAAATGTCTTGTGCACTAATTTTGGGCATTGTTGTGCTGCATTTGACAAAACTATTTTTTTGGTGATTTTGAGTGTTTGTGAACGCAGCCAATGTCTTTTTATTGAACATATTTTTTGTTTCTCTAACTACTCCTCCACTGTTCCATTCTTTTAAAAATTTGTTTACATGCAGGACTATTTATGAATAAATGTGCCAAAGCTGTTGAATGATGGAAGGTGGATTGTTGTCAGTAGAATTTGGATGTTATTTGACAAATTGTAAAAAGAGATGCGATTGAATTCTTCTTATTTTATAAAATATTTGATATCTTACATCATTCTGCAATCATCTAAGATCAATGAAAAGTTAGAAAAGAGAAGATAGTGTGAGATGGGATGGTGAACTCCTGCATTTGAAGTGTAAAATTTGTACTTCCATGGAGTTGAAAAAAATAAGATTTTTTAGTTTGGAACACAAATTTTGTGAAAAACACAACAATCAAACTGTTCAAATATCTGATATTTTACTGATGATCTGTTTCTATTTGAAAAAAAAAATCAAGAAAAAGTTATTATTGCAAATAGGTGGTGCTTACTTGAACTATTGGAATCAATGTAACAAGAAAAGAACAACATGTCTTTTTAGAGTTGTATGTGACAAACAA
>WKLE02002239.1:0-14918 GCA_014885115.2 Asterionellopsis glacialis
GCTAAGTATTTTAGCGTAATTTTATTTTAACCCTAGTCTAGCAACAATTGTTGTAACTAGATTGCAATCAAGAAGGATGGCGGATAACCATCCTAACCCACCTGCACAAGCCGCAGTTCCTTTTGCGCTGGTACCAGGATTAGCTGTAGCTGGCCCGCTTGATTTTGCGGACAAGAACCACATCAAGATGTTTGATAATGCGAAAAAAGCGTTGACTCCACTATTTGATCTGCAAGCCAAGAGTATGCATGTCTTCATCAGACAAATCCAAGATCGCTCAAACTTATATGGTTGGATGGATATTCTTACTATTCCAGTGACAAGAGCAGGAGTCACACAAAATTTCAATCTCTTAAATCATTATGGGGAAATTTTAGTATCTGATGTTCGTAGTCACACTCTCACTACCTGGATCAATGCTAACATTAGGAATTCTCAGAATTCATTTATGCTATTCACCCTACTTAAGGAATCTCTTGCTCCTGAGGCACTCGCCATTATCCAAAACATGCAGCAACAGTATTATGTGGAAGGAAAACAAAATGGACCTTCTTTATTTAAGGTGATTATTTCCAAAGCACATGTGGATACCAGGGCCACCTCCACGGTAATTCGCATAAATTTGTTGTCTCTTGATACCTACATTTTAAAAATCAATTGCAATATTTTGACCTTCAATGAATACGTCCAAGCACAAGTCTATGCTTTAGCTGCACGAGGCAAACAAACACAAGACTTACTTGTTAACCTTTTCAAGGCCTACTTTGTCGTCTCTGATTGTGCCTTCAAGAGCTACGTCAAACAGCACCAACATGCGTACGACAATGGTGAAGATATCAGTTATGAAACGCTCATGAGCAAGGCCAAAAATAAGTATAAGGCTCTTGTGGAACGTGATCAATGGAATGAAAAATCCAAGGAGGAAGAATAGATTGTTGCGTTCTTTAAACTCAAGCTTGCGAACAAGTATGCCAAGAAGGATTCTAAGAAGGATGGAAATAAAAAGGACAACAAGAAGAAAGACAACAAGAAGAAAGACACATCTTGGAAAACGAAGGCTCCAACGGGGAAACAGCCCAAAACAAAGAAAGTGGATGGCAAAACTTGGCATTGGTGTCAACACCATTCTCGCTGGGTCCAACACACTCCAGCAGAATGTTGTTTAAAGGACAAGAAGTCTTCAGATACTAAATCTGACGATGGCAAATCCAAGGACAAGCGGTCTCCTTTGCCAACAAGGTGGAGTATGAGACTGATTCCGATGATGAAAACCAAAAATGACAACTATGCCGAGACGTACTTCATCATACTCTTGGCTTGTTATGGCATTGATGGGAAACTGCATGCATGTACTACATGGTATTAAATCTTATGATTTTTACCTACAGCATATATACATTGTATACTTTCTTTGTCAACAAGTTGGATGATTGTCATTTGTGGAAATGCTTCAGAAAATGTTTAAAGACAACCTTGAAGTTATTGGGATTCTGGGTTAAATCTAATATTCCGAGAATGGCGCAATTTCGTGCATATCACCAATCCACCCAACACAAACATTTAATCTCAGCAAACCATCTTCTGAGCAGGCATGCTCTTTGCATACACCCATTTTATCAAACATCTCATGGGTGATCTTCCATTCGTGATTGTCGCAATCAAAGCACACTACCTGTAAATATCCCCTGTCAAGTTTTTCAGGCTGCCAAAGGTCAAACTGCATCATCCAGTTTTGACACAGATTCTTTCACAATCTTGGTAGATAATTGTGCCACAAGATCAATCACCAATGATGCCTCAGACTTCATTGACCCTCCTGTCAAAGTCAAAGGCAAACTAAAAGGGATTTCTGGTTCTATGCCAGTACTTTTCAAGGGCACCGTGCACTGGTACATTGAGGATGACCATTTTACAGTTCACAAACTTTTGTTGCCTAATACTTTGTATGTCCCAAGCACCCCTGAGCGCTTATTATCTCCCCAACACTGGGCACAAGCCCATTGCAAGCAAGGTGATACTGTGAATGGCGCCGTTGCCATACCTTACTCCGATCAAGTGGAGTTACAGTGGGACAGAGAACATTACTGCTGGGCCATCCTTTTGGACCCCAACACAAACATTGCTTCCCTGCCTTCTGCTCCTGACTACACAAAGTTTAGAGTTTACAGGTCACAATTTGACCAAGCTACTTATTCAATGCCGGAACAAGAATATTTTGGTGCTCAGCCACAACCCCCTTCGTATTCTGAGGGAGGAACTTCTTCATCTCAAGAACTCTCAATTTCTGAAGAATCAACCAAGATCTCTGATGCTTCCAAAGTTTTGATACCTGAATCCAATCTAGAACTCATTGACTTATCTACCAAACATGTCATTAAACACGTTGATGAGGACCTGGAGGTGACACATAACAACCCCCAGGCAGAGTTGCTACAATGGCACTACTGTCTTGGACACCTTTCCTTCAAAACCATTTGATCAATGGCTGCCAACTGCATTTTACCCAAGCAATTGGTAGATTGTCAAGTTCCCAAGTGCTCATCTTGTATGTATGGTAAACTTCATTGCAAACCATGGAGAACCAAGATTAAGAAGAATATTAAGACCATGGCAGCAACCAATGGACCTGGAGATTGTGTCTCTGTGGACCAGCTGGAATCTTGAACTCCTGACTTCATCGCACAATCAAAAGGCACACTTATGAAGCAGTGCTACAAATATGCAATGGTGTTTGTTGACCATTATTCTCAATTAAGTTATGTCTATCTCATGAAATATTTGATTGGAGCGGAGACTGTCAAAGCAAAGAGACACTTTGAAAGATACTGTGCAACTCATCATGTCAAGATCAAACATTATCATGCTGACAACGGTCAATTTGCAGACAATCTGTTCATGAAAGCCATAAAGGATTCAGGGCAGACGATTTCCTTTTGTGCAGCATACGCACATTTTCAAAATGGTATAACTGAAAAGATGATCAGAGACCTTCAGGAGCAAGCAAGGACTCAACTGTTGCATGCAAAAGCAAGGTGGCCAGAGTCGATTTCTGCAAATTTATGGCCCCAAGCTTTACGTTGTGCAAACGCGGTACAAAACACAAACCCGACCACTTCCCAGTCAGAATCTCCCCTGAAAAGGTTCACTGGTGTAAAAGTTGCAACCCAGCTCAAACATCATCATACCTTTGGATGTCCAGTCTACACACTAGACAGAAAATTACAGAGCGGGCAATCGATCCCTAAATGGGATAGCCGCGCTCGACTTGGCATCTACTTAGGACCGTCCCCAAACCACACGTGCTCCATGTCCCTGGTAATGGATCCAAATAGTGGATTGGTGTCTCCCCCATTTCACATTTACCATGAAATTTTTCTGAGACTGTAGGGGGCAATAACCCCAAAACTGCTTCACATTGGCAAAGAATTTCGGGATTCAAGAAAACATCAAATCCATCTCAAAACAATGGTGTTAGCAAACCTAACTCAATGCAATCAATTGAGCTTCCTGCAGAACAAACTTCTGAGGGAGATACTCCTGCGCCTGAAGATTCAACTGATCATTCATCTGAAGTGGCTGATCTGGTAGAAACGGACCCTCCACCAATAGTTGAGGATCCGCCACCTCTTCCACCATTTCCAACTCAGTCGCATGGGACTCCAGCCCAAAGATCAAACAGGGTTCGGCAGCCAACATAAAGATTTTCTGAAAGCGTTCAACAAGGAAGTTACCTTGGATTGGAGGCCATTGTCGATCAACATTATGATGATGATTTCAAGTTGATTGAATCTCTCAAAGATCCAATTGCTTTCAAAGCTTCATTGGATCTGGACACCTTATACCTGCACCAAGCTCTCAAGCAGAGCAACAGAGACAAGTTCATCAAGACTATGATAAAGGAAGTGAAAGACCGTGAGAGCAGGTATCATTGGCAAGTTATAAAGCACATGATGGTGCCAGAAGGCCACAAATTCTACAAATGGAAAGCTCGACTCAATATTTATGGTGGCAAACAAGAGCATGGCGTCAACTACTGGGAAACCTACAGTCCCATTGTTGATTGGGTCACCATTGGTTTGTGTATGATTCTGTCAATCATCAACAATTGGATTTCAGTACAAATTGACTTTGTAATAGCTTTTCCTCAGGCTCCAATCAAATGCAAGATGTATATGGAAGTCCCACATGGTTTCAAGGTCAAGGGAGCTGCAAAAGGGGAGTACGTTCTGCTCCTGCTCAAGAATTTATATGGTCAGAAACAAGCCAGTTGCGTTTGGTTTGAATATGTTTGCAATGGTCTGCTGGCAATAGGATTTAGTCAGAGCCAATTCAATGAGTGTGTCTTCATTAAAGACCAAGTGGTATTAATGATATACGTCGACAATGGAATACTCTTTGGCAAACAAAAGAGTCACATCATGACCATCATCAATCTTTTGAAAAAGAAATAATAATAATAATATTGTTCTATTTATTAATTGCTGCAGTTACTGATAACCATAGAAACCAATTCTACTCGCGATGACAGCCGGAACCATCAAGCTAAATTGTTGAAAATGATGTTTGTTCAGTCCGGTTGGAATTGGAAATAGTGATTAATTGTTCGAATGCCTTTGATTGCCCATGACTTTGCATGATTCACACTCTGTATAATAGTTGGACGCCAAACTGCTAACCAATTCTGCATTTGGGTGGTAGTTTTCTGTTGAATGTGTTCTTCGAAGGAATCAAAACCAAAAAAATTGATCTATCTCAGGAAAGTACTTGATGTTTCAAGGTGTAGACTGATTTCATTTCCCCCAGTATTCTGGTTTTCTTAATTAATGCCTGTTGAGACTCGTCCTTGCCATGCTTGCAGGAATTGCATCTTTTCCAGTAAGATATATACCATGTAAAGATGAGTTTGATCATTTTAATCTTCCATGATTGTTCATTGTGTTTAGTCTTCTGTTGGTTTGCATAATGTTTAGTTTGGAGCTTGGTCCATATTAAAGCAAAATGACCCTGTATAATTTGGATCCAACCTATCTCAGACTGTAAATTATAAACGTCTTGGATGAGTGTTGAAGGTGTTGAGTACTGATTACCAAAGAGCCTATCTAATCCATATATCAATGTATCTTGTAAGCTGGGTTCAGAGGATATCTGGTCACAGGTGGATTGCATCTTTTGCAATAAACTCTTCTGAGATTGTGCTAGTTCTGTGTTGTCGCATCAAAAATGATGTATAAAATCTTCCACAACTCTATCACAGCCCAGACATATTGCCGTTGTTTTTTTGTCATAGCAAGATGTTACTGTATTTAGGGAAAAATGGGAATGGATAAGTTTGATCAAAATCGGGTGCCTTGGAGACATCGCGGCAATAACTGTTGACAATGCTTTCTGGTTAATCAGCTGAAATTGGTGTCTGGTTATGGACTGCCGTTCCATGATGTAGGCTTCAAGTTCCGGAGTGTGGCATGCCTGGCGTATTCATAAGGGATATTTCCTGTTACATGTGAAATTTTTAATGTTGAGTTCAGCTGGGTTTGTTGGGAACTGAATGACTTTGGATATATTTTGAGGATGCCAAAGCTGGTACATAGCTCCTGCAAGATGATCTGCTTCTACGTTGAGTTGTGCTGGAAGTGGTAAATCAGTAACCTGTGCTTGCTCATCTTGGTGGCCTTTAAAATGGTGTAGTTCATAACAGGGAAGTTGGTACAGAGTTTCCACAATCATTTGCACAATATCCCAGTCTTCAAGTAAAGTCATATTTGGTGTCTGAATTTCTTGATCTTGTAACTTCTTAATGTGGATTAGTAAAGATTCACTGTCCGTGTACTGATACAATTGGAGATGTTCAGGCCACTCAATGGTATGATATTTATGAAGGAGATATAAAAATTGCACCCACGACAGAAAGCCGTAAGCCTCCGTATGCATGGATGATCCCGGTGAACATCCATAAGCCCATCCTGCACAAGAAAGTAGTCGTTGGCCAGATGACAAGGCTGCAACCCACCTGAAGGTTCCAATGCCTTTGTCCAAAACTGATCCGTCACTTGTAATAATGACTTCCTCATTTTCTATTGAGTAAATAATGGAGTATATGGAGACTTTGAGTTTGAGGTTGTAGTGGAGTGTATGTGACCACTTTGGTTGTTCTTGAATAAATTGTGTAAAGTTGGTCGGATTTGCCCTCTTTGTGACTTTTCTGAAGTGCATAGGTTGTTGAATACGCCAATTATGTCCAACTGGTGCAACATCTACTGGAACACTTGAAGTTGGCAAATAATCTGTTATATTGTGTGTCGGATAATAGATATCTTGTGAATGTGATTTGTGTTTGTGGTATTGATCTTGAAGATGAATGAATAATGTCTTGGAATTTTTGTCATAGTAACTGAACCAACTTTGTTGCAGCTTATCAGGTGTGTACAACCAATCGAGCAAAGGTTCATGAAGTTTTCCATCTTTCTTGGAGAATAAGTTGCATGTGCGTCTCCATGTGCGCCATGAAGTCTTGTCGGGATTATCTTGTTTGAAATGTTTCCATCCAGATCTACTAGATGTAGTAATTATGTCTCCTTGTCTGATCTCCGGTCTCAAATGAGTGCCAGAGGCGCGCATGATGTCTGAGAGGGTTATTGCTTGTAAGTATAATCTGCAGTAATTTATTTGTTGAATTTCATGTAATTTGAACTGTTGTCCGGTGAGAACTATATCCATGATGCATCGATTGTTTAGACGTTGCAGGTTATTGCATTGTGCAATGTTAAGAGTTATTGTCCCATCAAAGGTGCAAAGGTAATTGCGTAAGGAAGAAGTCCATTTGGTTTCTAAATGTGGTAATCGGATATGTGTGTTTTCTAACGGGGAAAAGCTTGTTCCAATCTGTGCCATCATCCACATGAAATTTATATGCAGAAGTTTTGAGATAAATGATCGGGATCTCCAATGCTTGAGGTAAAGTGTAATTTGACCTATGCCTTGTATGTCATACAGTAAATGCCAGTCAAGACCTCCTAGGGATTTTAGACCAAATACTATTGCCTTTTTTGTGTTGCGATTAAAACCTGCTTTTGCCAGGAGTGCTCAAGTTGTTTGTTGTTGGAGGTTTGTCAATGCGTGTTCTGTAAAATGACTTACTGGAAAGCAATATCCAATACTTGGAAGATAGATGGCAAAGTAATATATCCATGCTTCTTGGCGAAAGAGTGGACGGGACAGCACTATTGTTAGATGTTTGTTATTTTTTTCATGTAATGCAAGTAGTTGTTGTGTTTGATTTCTGCTTGGTGATTTAAAGCATCCTAATGTTTCATGGTCAGTGTAGGGTGATTTTCTGCAAATGACAAGATTAAAATCGTCCGAATTTGACGGAACTGATATTTTCATTCCTTGAAAATGGTTATGTAGTACTGGTTCTCCTTGGGGGGTGAAGCCAAAATCAGACACGTGATAGAGACATTTGAATAATTCAAAATCTCCTCCTGATTGCCAAAGTAAATTGTTCCATAATTGTGCATTGTGTTGCATGTTCTGAAATATTTGATGGATATTTTCAGTAGGGGAGGTAGCGTTACAATAGCCAGTACTGTCATTGACAAAGCCGATAATACTGAGAGACATTGTGTGTTTGTTATCAATAGAAGTGAACTGGGCACTGCATGCTGCTTGATTATGACAATCAAAGAGTGTGCTACTAATAAATACCCAAATCACCGGAGAGTTTCTGTTACCCTGGCCCGATCCATAAATTGGAGAGACTCTGGTATGTTTATAGAATTGTTCAGATAATCCCAAGCTGGTTTTAAGCTTATATTGTGCCTCTAGCAAGGTTTGCGCCATGACATAACATACAGATTTGGGGGTACCATACAATTGGCTTGCAATAGATGCAATAGAAGGTATGATGTAATCATAGCATGCTGTCACATCATTCACAAATTTAATGGACAAATATCTAGTCAGTCTTGAGTATTCTTGAACCTGCTCTTCAATGGTATTGATGTCGATGAACATACCCCGGTGGTTGGACACAAATCTGTGATGAAATGGTTCATACCCGGCTGCCAATATGGAAGCAAGCAATCCTTGAGTGCATAATGCATAATCAATCTGTCGTTTGCCTCTAGAGTATGTATTAAATTTACTCTCACAAGTTTTTTCGTAAAATAAGTCATGTAGGCAAAACTTATTTGCAATTGTTGTGATTCCTCTAAGATCCACTCCGAATTCCTCATTGAAGTCCCCTACAATCATAAGTTCGCAATTCGGTGTAGATGTAATGTGAGACAGTAGTTCATGGAGATCCAAGATAAAGTGGTATCGTGGTTGATCGCTATTATCTCATTGTTGTTGTTTTAAAATTGACACTTGTTAAGAAAAAGCTGTCATTGTATTCAATCGGGTTGTGGTTGCGTTATGGATGCATACTTGATAAATAAATATTATGTGGATATTGTTTATTCTCCTGTTTAGCTGCCAATGGGTCCATCGTCCAAGAGAGTCATTTTTGCATTGTTTTACTCTGCCTGTACAATTTCCCTTGGTCCAGCTAAGTAGACCGCCTGGTTTATATTGATTTGTAGTTGGGATAGCAGTGCCTGATAGACTGTATTTGAAGTGGAAGTTATATTTTCTGAGTGTCTTATGGATGATGTTGTTGATTTTATAATTGGTATTGTCAATGTTTGTTTTGATAAGGGCGGCGATATCTGCACTAATATGCTGCATTTCCATTGCTATATGATTTAGTTCTCCGCCATCTTGATTGAGTTGAATGCCATTGATGTTTTGTATGTAGATTTGTAGAATATGGTCTGGTTTAGTTTCTTCAAGGGTGTCTCCAACATGTTGATGGTGATCATGATTGTGTGGTGGTTGTTGTATGTTTACGTATTGGTGCAGATTAGTTTGTGTTGTGTATGTGGTGGTAGCCATATGAGATCTATCAGGATGCTGATTTGGGATTTGTGATGGGATTATGTTGCGGTGATTGTTTGATATTTGCTTGCAAAAGTCTTGAAAATATTGTTTAATGCTCATCATTTACTCTGTCCCATTCTGAATTGGGTTTTCCCTAATTTGGCTAGAGTTTGATACGGATTATTTGTGGAGTCTGGTGTTTTGGATAATGATTCAGTGGTGGAGTCTGTGGTGGAGAAGTTGCCATCATCATTCTTTTGTAATTTTCAGACTGGAGACCGTACAGGGGATTTGGTGTCAAGGAGATGGGCATTAAATTGCTGTTGGACAGACACTTGGATAGAGTTTGCTACTTCTGTTAATAGATCGCTTTAAAATTGATTTTTATGTTCTGCTAGTTCTTTGGCTCTCACTTCTTGGGCTTCTTCATGTGGTTGCTGTAATAACCTAATTGCTGCTTTGACTTGTTCGTTTTGTTCTTTCATGGATTCTAATTGTTTTTCAATATCGCGTCTAGAATCCTCAAGTAATGTTTGGAGTTCTGATTTCATCGTCCCTATAGTCATTTTGTCGGAGTTGAGATTATTTGAATTCGATTTTTGTTGTTGATTATCCTTGTTGTTCCTATTAACTACTGAGGCCCAGGTTAATTGATTTGCTGATTTGGAGTCTAGAGATGACACTTTGTTGCCGTAATTAAGATGAATATATGAGTGTTTGGAAACTGTGGGTTGGGATATAGT
The DNA here is from genome assembly GCA_014885115.2 of Asterionellopsis glacialis. Taxonomy (NCBI): domain Eukaryota; phylum Bacillariophyta; class Plagiogrammaphyceae; order Rhaphoneidales; family Asterionellopsidaceae; genus Asterionellopsis; species Asterionellopsis glacialis. The sequence goes on from WKLE02002239.1 coordinate 9,660, forward strand.
ACTACTTGCTGAATTTCCTTGGGTGGGTTCCTTGGCTGGAGGAATAAATATGGCACTACCAGGTTGAATTTTTGAAGGCCATGCTAAGCTGCGATACCTCAGATTGATCATCAGAATATTGTAAAAACGGTGAAGGATTTGTGTTGATTTTCCTGAGAAAGGTAGTGACAAAGTCTGGTTTGAAGATATCTTGGATATGTGGTTTAAGATCATCAATGGTTTCCATAGCTTCGGATTTGTAGGAATCAAAATAAATGACAAGTTATCTGCTTTTTCCGTGACTTTTGATTGATTGAAATAAAGGACCTCCCGTTTCTTTGGATTTGATTTGCATAAGGCTTTCATGGAGTGATAGTTCTCTTTCTTTGCCAGCGAACGTTGGTGCAGTCGCCTGTTTGCTAAAGATGTCATGGAAACCGAATATAGATTGTTTACAGAGGTGTGGGATGATCTGGTTATGTTCAGCTGCATGTGCTATACTGGCTTTGTTGGTAACTAATTTGGTGATGCCTTGGAATGGAATGATTTTGGTATGTTTTTATTGAGCCGGTAGTTTACCACTTGAGTAACCTAAAATGTGTGCTTCCATATACTTTTCGATATTTTTGACACTACAGGAAATAGTAATGGTGTAGACAATACTGCATTAGGGCCACAGCCTACTCTAGTTTTGCGGGGACGGAGATCAATTTCACAGTTGGTATGATCACTGTTCTGAGTTATGACGGTTGTTGAGTTCGTCTTGAGTTCATTGCAACGACTCCAGTCTGGATGAGCAAATTTCAACCATGCCAAAGTCCTGCTGTTTGTAGTCAATAATTTAGTAATCCACATGCGATGGTTATTTTTGTCAAGCCAAGGCCGCATAGATTTCTGGAATATAGAGAATGTCATCGAGGTTTTGATAAGAAGGAAGAATTTTAAAATATTGGATTGGTTCTGTCCGTGAAAAGCGTTCGTTCCAGAGATCCATTTTTTGATGTTTTCTTTGTTGGTTGGTAATTGGGATTGCTTCGTAAGGGGGTTAGTGTTGTCTGAGTCTTGCCATTTGAATAATAAAATAGAGTTATCCACGTTATAGATTTCCTCAACAAATTGTTTTTGAAGTTTCACGACTTGAACTACTCCATTGGCATCCTGAGGAACTGACATGTGCACCTATAGTCAATATTTGTATCTTGTCATGCATTCTTTGCCTAATTCGGAGTATACCTTGCTGTTTTTCTTGTTCTTGTATGGAACTTGGACATACTTGCCAGAATCTTGATGGCCGCCAGAAGCAAAGTAGTCATGGATGGTCGGGACTTAGGTGTACCAGTAGAATCGCTGTCATCATTGTAGGCGTTGGCAGGTTGCATCGTTGGCTGATTGTTGTTGGATACAGTGGAAGTATCCAAGTTACTACGGATGAAAGTACCACAAAGTTACGGACGTAAAATTAGTCCTGCGGGCTTTTTACCAGATGAACAATTCTTATCTTGGAAAAGAGTTATATTTTGAAAAAGAAAGGTTACAATATTGAAGAAATGGGGGATGTTTGTGATTATATTGGGATTAAGGTTGAAAAGCTGTCCAATGGACATATTAAGCTTAGCCAGCCCCACTTAATTGATCAGATTTTAAACGACCTCAATTTTGATATTGACAAGACCAAGACAAAGGAGATACCAGCATTATTGTCCAAGCTACTGCATTGTGACCTTGAAGGTAAACCGTTTGAGGAGAAATGACAGTACCATTCAATCATCAGTAAGCTTAATCACTTGGAGAAATACACCAGAGGAGATATTGCCTACGCAGTACATCAGTGTGCCGGTTTTTCACAAGACCCAAGGAAATCTCACGCAGACGCAGTAAGACAAATTGCAAGGTACTTGGCCGGTACTTGTTCAGAGGGCCTGGTACTGAATCCACAGGACAAGAGCTTTGAGTGCTACGCCGATGCTGGTTTTTCTGGCAACTGGAATAAGGACACTGCCCCTTATGACGTGTTGACTGCTCGATCAAGAACTGGGTACAAGACAATGTACGCCAGATGCCCTTTAACATGGTTGAGTCGTATTCAAACAGAAGTTGCTCAAAGTACCTGTGAGGCTGAATACATTAGCCTATCAACTGCCCTCAAAGAAGTTATTTTCTTAATGAATTTTATCACAGAGCTGGCAGATCTTGGTCTACCAATCAAGACTAATAAGGCTTCTATTAAGAGTAAGTCCTTCAAGGATGCTGACATGTACTGTGATGCATACGAAGACAATTCGGCCTCTTTAGAAATGACTAAAGTTCCAAAGATGCATCCACGCACTCGCCACCTTAATATAAAGTACCATCATTTTTGTGAACACGTACGTCGCGGCAAAATTAAGGTACATGCTGTTGATACTAAACATCAAGTGGCTGACATTTTCACGAAGGCTCTCCCTAAGGAGGACTTCATCCGTCACCGGCTGGCCCTTTTGGGCTGGTAAATTCCCTCCTCTCAAGTTGAATGAGGAGTGTGATGATATCTGTGTATTCAACATTTTCGATTTGCAATCATTTAGGGCCTAATCATGGCAAGATCAATTCAAGATTGGTTACAACGTCTACCAAGATTGATAACTTAGTAGAACAATCGTGATAAGATCGTATCACTGTTATTTGCGGTTAAAACGGTTTGTGACAAGACAAGGTTAACTCGACAAAGGTTACAAAAGTTACAAACTATTTTATTTTAGGATTAAAACAAACTTTGAATTAGCTCACTCTTTTCTGACAACAACTTTTGTAACATCCTTGCAAACTTGGTCATTGCGTGTTGTATACGTCATATACAACCAATCGCACAGATCCTAGGAGCTCATTCAGTCAGATTGTTGACACTGTTTGAATTATCACATACGTCCTTGGCATCGAACAACAGAAACCATTGCATAACAACGAAGCTTTTGAACTAACAATGAAAACAAGTAAGGGTTCTACTAGAAATTATTTTACTACGAACATAAATAGAAATAGCACGGAAAATATCTAACGGCCCAATAGGAAGACAGCAGAGAGAAATCCGCATCCAATGAGAGCCAAGAATGGACCGTCATTGGTATGTGGGGCCTTGGCTTCCGCCAGAGTCATCAAGAAGGGGAGAAAGGCCATGGTGATCCAAAACTGAGTTGTGGAGAAGGCGTGATAATTGGCTGCAACGACAATCAAGGTTGTGAAAAAGACACAGGCACTGCCCTCGTACGAGCGGGTAAAGTTACCATGGAAAAAGCGACCCTCTGTTGGTTGTTGTCAATAGAAAAAGAGTGTCATTAGCAACAGTGACTATAGTAATGATTTCCATACAATTTGGATGCGAACTTACTGTAATAGAGGGCGGTGGTAGAATATTTGTGCTTTCCAAACGCAACACCCACGGGTTCAGCGAGACCATCTCCAATATTGTTGACTGCAATAGGGATGAAGATGATGGCCGGACTCTGAATGAGATCAACCACAAGTAGTTTAAATGGAAAATAAATGGAAAATCTCATAATATCTTCTGTAACCTGAAAGATCAACGTATCTGGACGATCTTCACGGCGATCCTGGGACAAAAAGACGTATGAGAAAAACGGGACCTTCTCTCGATTCCCACGGTAGTACATAGCACAAAAGAGGGTCTGATTGATGGCAAGGGCTGTGGTCATAGATAGGGCTGTAGACGTGAAGTCTAGAAATAAATCCGCAACAAAGTATTTTGGTACCTTGAGAAGATTACCGAGTTTTCGGGTGTAGTTGATCTTGATATTGTATCGGAGAACAATCCAAGATAGAATACACTCCCAGAGGAGCTCGACAGCGAAGAGGATGAAGGACTCCATCAAAATCGATCGTATGATGACTCTATTGAAGGTTCCTAACTTAGGATTTGTTTCCGACTGGTAGTAACCGGCGATAGCAATTGATCCAACGGTAATCCAGAGAAGACTCATTGATCCAAGAATGAAGAAAAACTCACTGTTGTCATCTCGCTGTCGGATTGAGTAGGTATCTTTGATACCCTTCGCAAGATTATCAGCAAAGTGCTCCAAGCTGTCATCAGAAAGTTCGGAAATAATTTTAGAAAGGTTGTCCTCGATAATATTAAGGTCGTTGCTGTTGACTCTGGAGCCCTGCTGGCCTTCCTCCAAATCTGCAGTTCCAGACAGGTCTTCGCTTTCAGATGTTTCTCTGTTGTCAAGGGAGTACCTGGTTATATCCATAAACGAATCTTCGATGTTGGGAAAGGATCCGCTGTTCTTGACGCACATGTTATTCCAGATTTCTCTGGCTTCCACAAAAGTGATGGGCTCTCCCGCGGCACTCATGAACTCCGATAAAGCTTTCTGTCCTGCAGAAGCCATCGCAGCCACAGTTTCGGCACCCGAGGTCTTCTCCTTCTTCGACTCTCCATTGCTATCGTCGTTAGTTTGTGCGATCAGTGTTTCGATTGATCTCTTTTTGGCCATAAGCTGCTGAAGTCTCATCACTTTTTCCCTCAAGGCGTGCACCGCCTGCGAATCATTTTGCTCTTGCATCATTGTTTGTTTTTCGGAAGCCATGATATCGTGCGAGGAAATTTCGGCTTTGACGTCTCTTACTTTCACTTGCTGAAAATCTTTGAAGCGAAAAATAATGAAACTCCATGTGACTTAAATTCTTGTTGAATTTTGTGACTACACAAATAGGGTACCTGTACGAAGCAAAACATATACAGTAGTGAGCAAAAGCTGCACAGGGAGTTTTCTGAAAATCAAAGTTTTCGGCAATTTACTGGTGTACCAGGTACCTGGTAGGATAATGAGGATCTGGTACAGGTAATACCAGGGGTAGTATAATACCAATTACCAGGTAAGCCTCTGGCTAGGTGTGTATTTGGCAACATCATTTTTACCTGCTGGTAAGAAGCAACAGGAACCATGTAACTGGTACGTCAGGTACGGCCGTCCAAGGTCAAGATGATCTGTGTACCTGTACAGGTACCAGCTACATGGTACTCCCCAGTAAATTTCGATTTTCAGACAACTCCCAGACAAGACTTATGCCTCCATAGATTTTCCAATTAGTTCTGAGTACACTGTATCCGGAAGTAGTGCTCTCTAAGAGTCAACTTTGTGTGGTACAATACCAGCTAGTTACGGCTAGAGTGATACCTTCTTCTGTACAAAACTATCTGTTTTAGAGGGTGCACACTTTATCGAAAAAAGAATCAGAAAAAAAATAATAAGGTTTTTTTGGCTCCCAATAGGTTATTACCCC
>WKLE02002246.1:0-31008 GCA_014885115.2 Asterionellopsis glacialis
AAAGGTTCTACCATTTAAAATATTATGCATGAAATACTTTTGCCTTTTACCTTACCAACATTGGAAGCTTCCTGGTCTAATCCATTTTAAGAAATAAAATGCTTTGACAACAATAAATATTTTGGAAGAATCATATTCCAGGTACCTTTTCCTCATGACTGCCAATGTCCTACTTGTCTGCCTGCCAGTGGTCTGTGTGCCTGCCTTTGGAAAAACAATTCCAAAAAGTTCCAACTAGTTACCATATTATGCATTAAATACTTTTAACTTTTCCTTTACCAATATTTCAAGCTGCCTGGACCAAACCATTTAAAAAAGGGACCATTCTTTGATGACAATCACTATTTTGTATTTTTCTGTTAGGTACCTTTCCCTCCTGACTGGCAGTGGCTTGCCTTGTGAAAAATAAAATCCATAATGGTTCTACCATTGAATTATTTTGCATGAAATACTTTTTACTTTTGGTTTACTGACATCACAAAAAAGGTACACTCTTGACCCACAATCAGCACTATTTAAGTTTCTGGCATTTACCCACTACCCTCCCTGCCAGGGCAGCCTGGTGAAAAATAAAATCCCAAAAGGTCATCCAGGGACAATATTATGCATTAAATACTTTTGTCAACTTTTGCTTTACCAAGATTGGAAGCTTCCTGGTCCAAACATTTTTAAAAATAAAATGCTTTGGCCACAATCCATATTTGGGAAGAACTTTCTATCAGTTGCCTTTCCCTACTGCCTGCCTGGGGGCTGTCTGCTTGTGAAAAAAAATCCAAAAAGATCCAACCAGTGATAATATTATGAATTAAGTACTTTTTAGTTTTACTTTAACAATGTTTGAAGCTTCCTGGATCACACTAGTATAAAAAAGGACATATTCCTTGACCACATCAACATGTTGAATTTTTCTGTCAGATATCTTTCCATCTTGTCTCCCAGGGGCCTGCCTCATGGAAGATAAAATCACAAATGGTCAACCAGTGACAATATTATGCATCAAATACTTTTGAATTTTGGGTTACCTACAGTGAAAGATTCCTGGACCAAAACATTAAAAAAAAGAAAATGCTTTAACCACAATCAATATTTTGGAAGATTTTTCTTCAAGGTACCTTTCCATCCTTACTGCCAGTGGCCTTCCTGGTAAAAAGAAAATGCAAAAAGTTCTAACCAGTGTCAATATTATGCATCAAATACTTTTTATTTTTCCTTTACCAATGTTTGAAGCTTCCTGGACCAAACCATTATTTAAAAAAAATTCTTGAATCACAATCAATATTTTGTAATTTTCTGCCAGGTACCTCTGCATCATGACTGCCAGTGGCCTGCCTCATGAAAAAGTAAACCCCAAAAGGTCCAACCAGTCAGTGACAACGTGAAAAAGTAAACCCCAAAAGGTCCAACCAGTCAGTGACAACATTATGCATTCAATACATTTTTCTTTTGTTTTATGAATATTTGAAGCTTCCTGGACCAAACAATTTCTAAAAAGAATGAAATTCTTTGACCACAATCAATATTTTGTAAGAATTTTCTTAAGGGGACTTTTCCATCCTGCAAACCAGTGGTCTGCCTGGTAAAAAAGTAAATTACAAAAGGTCCAACAAGTGGCAATATTATGTATCAAAAACATTTTTCTTTTGCTTTACCAATACTTTTGGAAGCTTCCTGGACCAAACCATTACCAAAAAAGAACATTGTTTGACCACAATCAATATTTTGTAACTTTCTGTCAGGTACCTTTCCCTCCTGCCTGCCAGGGGCCTACCTGGTGGAAAATAAAATCCAGAAAAGTCCAACCAGTAACAATATTATGCATCAAATATTTTTGCTTTACCAATATTGGAAGCTTCCTGGACCAAACTATTTTTAAAAAGTTACACTATTTGACCACAATCAACATTTTTAAAGTTTCTCCCATGTATCTGCCACCCTGTATGTCTGTGGCCTGCCCAGTGAAAAATAAAATCTAAAAGGTTCTATCATTGAAAATATTATGCATGAAATACTTCTGCATTTTGCTTTACCAATATTCTTTGAAGCTTCCTGGACCAAACTATTTCAAGAAAGGTACATTCTTGGACCACAATCAAGATTATTCAATTTTCTTTAATTTACCCACCAAGCCATTATAAAAAAACATTCTTTGACCACAATTTTGGACCAAAATCAACATTATATAAGTTTCTGCTATGTACCTTCCCTCCTGACTGCCAGGGGCCTTTCTGGTAGAAAATAAAATCCAAAAGTTCCAACCAGTGACATCATTATGCATGGATAATGTGTTTAGTTGTATTTGAATGGTGACCAGGATTAGAGGCAGTTGTTAAGAGGCAACCATGACTATTTGCCCCATATATGTCATATTTTTTTAGCTTTTTCCCATTATGTTGGATTCACCTTGAACCAATTTTGAAAGTCACCTCTCTTGAAAACAAAAATATTTTTTTGGGAAGTTATCATGTAATGGGTTAATTTTGGGTCTCCAGGTTGCCAGAACGGCAAAAATCCCATGTTAGTGGTTGGCAACTTGAATAGGGGGGGTGTCTGGGATGCAAATCACCAGTCAAAAAATTGGAAATGCACGATTATTAAAAAAATCTAGATGTTTTTGATCAAGATGTGGCAATTAAAAAATCTGGCCACTTGATTGTGACAACATTTCTGTCAAATCAATCCCAATCCAAATGTGGCACTTGTGGAATCTACATAAAAGCATACCAAATGGGCATAGGTAGACCCCTACAAATACCATCTGGTGTGTCCAAAAATAACATGTTTCTCCCTCCATCAGAATCAAAAACAAAGATTCTATCTGAAACATTGGGACTCTCTTCTTGTAGGTTAAGCTCTAAGTTGTGGACAAAGAAGAATCTTCTTCATCTTACTGATGGTCACCATTAATGTTGTTTCTTTTTGCTGGTTGTTGTTCATGGTACATTTTTAAGTTGTTAAGAGAAAACTGTTGATTGTTTTTTATTGTTTTGCTGCTGCCATCATAGTTTGATCCTTTTTGTTCTTTGTCATTGTCTTTTTTCTGTGTAAACACCATTCTGAAGATACCATACCTGATATGACTGAAGGACCATTGATAGAACTTCAAGTACAAAGGGACAGACAGAAAATGGAATTTCACTTTTGCAACATTTGAGAAGAAGGATTGAAATGTGGGTGCACATTTAGATATCTCTTTGAAATCCTGGACACATGTCACCAATAGGACCAATAGGAAATGTGTGATCTTGTCAAATGGCTGTGTGTCTACTTGGTTTCAACCAAGAATTTTATCCAAGAATCGGGGAGCAAGTGGGGGCACATTTAGTTGTCACAAATGTTTCTCAGATACCTTAATATGCTGGGAGGGGAAAGAGAAGAGGAGAGAGTGGGGGAAAGAGGGAAAGAAGAAGAAGAAGAGATATGAAATTCATGTTCATGACAACAGATTACAGTATTCAGACCAACCCTTACTGTACAGCAAAACCAAAAACAGAATTGAACCTGTTTTTGACTACTGATAGACCAATTTCAGTTTTGTCACAGAGCACCAAATTTTGTTCTTACCACATGACAAAAACAAAAATGCCAGGGTCGAAAAACATCTTGAACCAATCAGATTCCTTCTGTCTATCTTTGTCCTTCATTCTGTACAGATGCATATAATTATTGCTTGTCCTAATGTAGAACTGCTATCTGTATGTATGGTGGCACCTTTAGGGATTTTGGATTTGGTTCTGGTCAACATCAAATGATAATTGACACAATCATTTTATACTTCATGGAATAAAAAAAACAAGAAACAACAATCTTCTACACATACTACAAATACTATATGGCAAACAAAAAGACCAAAAAAAGAGGAGAGCTGGTTTATTACTGTGTGTTTTTACAATTGTCATGAGTTACTCTTTGACAAAATTTATGATTTTGCATTGTTATCTGTGTTTATATCCATGTAAAACATCAACACAGAACACAGGAGAAGAACCACCAACATCATCAGAAACCATTTAAATTAAATGTTTATTGCTGTGTTCCTGTCATGGTCATTATTTTGATTATAGTAGTTGTCCATTTTGTTGTTGTCATTGTGTTGTCTAGTTATAATAAAGTCCTATGTGTGTTTGGTCAAGATAGGGATATGGATTTTATACAAGAGTATCACAGTTGCAGTATGGTCAGTTTTGTCATGAGCTTGCCCAAGTACAAAACTGAGGGGTCACTTTTGTAATATTTGGCTTTCATTTTTTTAAAACAAAACTGAAATTGCACTCATAACTGGTTATTTTTTGTTTTTGTCACCAGGTAAGGGGCCATTTTGGATGACAAAAACAAAAAAGGAGTCTGTGCTCAGTTTTGTTTTTGTCATGCGGTAAGGTCCTGTGTCAACAGCTTTTCAAAAAGCTGAAAAGCTGAAATCCTGAACCCCAAGAATTTTTTTGGGAGGCCTAAATAGGCTCTAAAAATCAAAATTTGCTCTGTCTGTGTTAAGAGCTTTTCAAAAAGCTGAAAAGCTGAAAAGCTGAAAATATTGCCATGGTGCTTTTCTGCTACATTTGCTTTTGAGAATACTGGACAACTTAGGATTAGAATATAAACCATACAAATTGTTTGTCCCCTGTACCAGGAAAGAGTAAAGATTGCACCTGGTACAAGGACCTACTACAAAGAGTACTAAAATTCGGTATATGCTATCATCATTCAGCATCAATTTTTGTTTGAGGTTTGCAAGCATGATGATGGCATGTAAGCATGATGATGGTGACGTCCTGATTGAAGTATAACCTAACAATAAACCAATTAGATTTAATTTCCATTTGATCATTTTGATTATTGACGTCTGAAGTGTTGGGGTTGCTGCATAAAAGAAACATAATTTGAAGCAAAAATAGCAATCAACAAAAAGAACAAAACTGGATGGCAGTCAAAATAAGGCCATTTTCTTCTCAACTGCTCGTACTATGATTGTGTGTTCACCAGTTGTCATGTTTGCTGCTCTTGTTGTTGTTCCTCTATTTTGCTTTTAGACAAAATTTGACAAAGGCAGCAAACGCGGCAGGCATTCTAAGTAATAGGTTGGTTGTGTGCCTTGTATTTTTTTTGTCATCACGGTGAGCGACAAATCCCATTGCCATTGGTGAAACCGGCATGTCATGTGCCGAAAGAAGAACACGGTGGGGGGAGTATTTTCTGCAATTTTTTTTGGAATTCTTTTGATGGGTGGAGAGGTCTGTTGGAGGTAGTTCAGAAAATCGGTTCAGGATTTTTTTTTGACACATGCTTGGGATGGAGTATGTCATATTTTTTTCTGTAGGCCCTTTGCTGAAACAGATACTAAAACACATGCAGATTTTTTTGACACACTCGGTTTAGAGCCTATTTTGAGGCCTATCCCCAGTATGTCGCCTGGAAATGTAACTGGTATTAAATACAACCTTTTCAGCTTTTCAGCTTTTCAGCTTTTTGAAAAGCTGTTGACACATCACAGGACCTCTCTGTAGAGAGATGAGGACCTACCAGGTACAGTACTGTAGGACCTATCTACCGGCTTTACCGGTACCTGTAACTGGTACTTGTACTAGGTACCTGGTACAGGTAAGGGTTGGCCTCATGACTTTGGACTTCTGTTATCTGGTTATGAGTTGACCGTATATGTCCAAACTTTCGCAACTTTGGTCTCTATGCTCTAGAGCGGGGGGAAAAGAAAAAAGAACACAGAAGACTCAAGGTCAACGCAAACATCAAAAAAAGTTGAACAACCTGGAGATTCTCATAGTCCTCTCTAGAAGCACACAAACAGAGAGAAAGGCTATCTATGGTTTGATTACGGGCCTCTACTCAGTGTTTGTGATCTTGATATGAAAGTATGATGGTTGCGATGGATAGCATTATTATTCGTGTTATACTTACTGTAATTCCAGTATTGTACAATGTTGCCACAAATGGTGGAGGAATAGTTAGCGCTGCACCTTCGTCGAGCGCACTATCTTCTGCGTCAAGATATTTGTCACCTTCGATTGTTGAGAAGCAAGTTGAATTCTTCCCACGTCCCATAACATTGTACAGTACGGTAAGTGTAATAGATAAAGTGATGAATGAAACAAGTAGTACGGCGAAAGCAGGACGTGCAAATAAGAATACGAATAATAAACGTGAGATAAAATTAATTACAGCAAAGAATCTTCAACAGACGAGTGAGGTGTTGATAGCTGCTACGAGTCAACTTGCAAATCAAGCTCATGTTCTTGGTTTGGGATTAATAGATCGATCGAAATCATTTGCGTATCAAGTCCAAACCATAAATCAACAGCAATTCCTACCATTTATGACATCATTTGCAAATCAATCTAAGCATACTTGCCAACGTTCTATTGATGCTGCTAATACTGTGTCACGCAATATCATAGACAATGCAAATAAATTTGGTTCGAAAGCAATGGAGCAGACCAAGGTTGCGACATCAAAATTTGGAAAATATTCTAGTACAACCATGAATCAATGTATGGAGACCACGGGTGTAGCTTGTAAAACAACAAAGCAGCTTGGTTCAAAATTAATGGAACAAACCAAAGTTACGACATTAAAATTTGGAGAGTACTCTAGTGCAACCTTGAAGCAATGTATGGAGACCACGGGTGCAGCTTGTCAAACAACAGTTTCGAACTGTAAAGCAATCAGTTGTAGCATGGCTCGTGGTTCCAAATCAATTGCATCAACTTTCGCAGGACAATCAAAACGTGCATTAGATCAATCAATTAGTGTTTCTAGTACTATCTGTGAAATTACCGCTGCAAAATCAAAAGTTGCAGTCTCAAAAGTAAAGGATACGGCAGTGGATGTTTCAATGAATGTGGGTAATTGTTCAAAGGCAGCTACATGCAGCTTTAGAAACTTTTCTGGTAAAGCTTGTCAAGTGACTGTTACCAAGTCAAAAGTTGTTGGAAGAAAAGCGAACAACTTTGCGTCGAATGCAGCTTATCATTCAAAAACAGCTGTCTGCAAAGCTGCACGGATATCCGGTACAGTCTTGGATCGTTCCGCATCTATGATAGGGAAAGCCTTGAAAGCAACTGGTGCAAAGTCTACAGTACTGGGATCGCAGATGAAGAACGCTGCAGTGACAGTTTCCAATGATGTATGGGATGTGTCTGAAAAGGTTGGATCAAATGTTTTTCGTCATTCTGAGAGTGCTGCTTTATTCATTGCAAATCACTCGAAAGATGTTTTAGATCGGTCTGTTGCCGTCACAAATACAGCATGTAAGGCAACTGCAGCACAATCAAAAATATTGGGTTCGCAAGTTAAGCGCATGGGCTGTAACGTGGGTGAAAAATCTCAAGTAATTGGCTCAACTGTTGTACAGCAATCGAAACGTGTTGCAAACACAATCACGACTAAAGCAAAACTCTTTATGGATCGTTCTGTAAGTCTCACAAGGAAAGCATACGAAAGTACAGCATCGAAATCAAAAGTAATATCATTACATGCAAGGACATTTGCAGTGGCCATGTTTCGAAATGTTGCTGATAAATCTCAACATGTATTGGATACTTTAGGCAGAGATGCTTCTGTAAAGACTGTGTCAGCATTGGATCGATCTAAACATCTACTTCGAGCAGGTGGTACTGAAACTGTTGGTCAAGCTCGTCGTACCGCAGCATGTACCAATAGTAGATAATTTTATTCATCATAGTAATCATTAGCGTCATGACGATTTCGTGAAAACAGTTTTCAAAACAGATTTTGTGTTCATTGTTTTACAACTACACATCATATGGAGTTTCCAAGTACTATAAAATAATTTAGATTGGCGCGGCGCCAAAAAGTATACGTAGACAACCGCTGCAGAATGGCAGAGCAGAGCAATAGCAGAAACGAAGATAATACTCACGCACTACGACAAAACAATAACTTGTACACGTACTGCAGGCAAAATATCCATTGATTTCAACACATTGAAATACATCATGTACAGTATATGGTGGATTTCGAAAAGTTTCCAAACCAAGTTCTCTACTATGCTCAGCATTGCCCCCGTATAACTTGGCTACGTCCGGAATTATTCCAACTTACGATAGTGAAGGTACTCGAAAAAATTTCAACTTATAGCATTTAACGTTCTTCTTTGAGAAAAGTGCCGTTTTCTTTTTACTCTTTATCTTTCCGCTTTTTTGTGTGGCCACATCCAAGTTTTATGATAGTTTGCAGTTCCTTTCTCACAATGGTTATCCCTGTAATATGTAGCAGCCTCATTTATAAAATCGATGATAGAACATATCATGTATGCATGTTGATATCGGTATTCTTTCTTATTTCCATTATTTCCATCCCAAATATGGATTTCCCCATTTCCCCATTTTGAATAATTGGTTGTTACAGCAATATCATTTGGTGGAGCTTTCATCAACGGATTTTGACACGATGTAATTATATCTGTCCCTGGTATCAGGTATTTGTTGAAAAAGTATTCTCCAAGGCCGTATTTATTACAATAGTGTACCAGGTAAGGACCACTGTTTCTGGTCGTAGGAGGTCGGCATGCATTCTCGCGGTGATTATGAAGAAGGAAAGACCAATCTTCTCTTCGAACATCTGATGCTATAAATCCACGCGCAAGTTGGTGTTTGAGACCAAGGTGAGCAGACGCTAGTGAGTAGCCATACATTTCCATCAAAAAGTCGTCTGTGAGATCGCTCAACCGTGGCACAAAGTCTACCCAGTACTTTGACACCTTATACATGTCTTTTGCAGTCAATATGTATGGCGGTCCAACTCGATAATGGTGAAATGCATCTTCCGCCAACAGACGGTGGACCGGTGAATCTGCTCCTACAACGTGAGTAAGATTACCATACGCTAATCGCCAATCAGTGCCATAATAGTATAATTGTGCTACAGGGTGGCCATGACTGACCTTTGAATACAACATATTCATATTGTCATGATCCTTTAATTGCCATGCATTCGCATTACTGCTTTTGTCTGAAATTTTATCCGAGAAATCATTGAGGATTGGTCTCTGTAGAATCATATCAGGATCAATAAGTATTACAATCGAGTTGTCAAATTCATGATTGTCGTGAAATATGACAGTTTCAGCTGCCGATGATGAATCTTTGTTTGTTTGATAGTAACTATACCCCAAAGCTTTTTCCATCCAATCCTTTACCCCAAATGGTTTGTTCCAATACTTTATTGTATTGAAGCCTTTTCCAAGGTCATTGTCATTATCAACATCCTTTAACCAATCTCCAGTCGTAATATGTAGTTTGAATCTATCCGACATTGGCTTTATATGTACCTCATGCATATTTTTTAGTGCCTTGAGCTCATCAAAATCACAACCTGATACTATTCTAGTGACTGTTCCAGGCTGGTTGCATATGAATGCTGAGTAGTAAAGCAAATAGGACTGCCAATCCTGAGAAGGACTGCAGCTTGTAGAAAAGACCAGGTGTAAATCCTGCTTTTGGTGTTGTTCTTGATTCCCTATAGCCAATGCAGGGTTATTATGTACCGTTGCAATCCCCTTCGGACCATCAACATCAACACGATCACGTAGTTCATTATAGTATAATTGGAGTATGATGTTAGAATAGAACCAGAAAAGTAGGACTAGAACAATGAGAGTGCTCTCGGAAGCTCTGAATTTGGCATGTACATTTACATTCTTCTTGCATGATAAAAGTCGAAATGATGACTTCTGCAATGGCACCATGAGATTTCTGCGCCTCGGTCGATCCACTATCGTGCTACCCGTCGGAAAAGAAAAGTTTTGTGCAAAAAAGACAAACAACGAAAAAAAGTCAAGCGGCACCAGGGACACCTGCAGATCTGTCATTTTTTTAATTCATGTGAATCTGAGATTCCCTTACGCCACCTGCTTGTCCTATCGTATACTTACAACCATTTAAGGTGGTAGAATGTTTTTTTTCACTGCTCCACAGTCCTCCTCGGCATTGTGTATGATAAAAATAATGAAAATAATGGATATGTTATCAGAACTCTTGATCGCATCTACAGGTATCCCTGGTACACCAAGTACCAGGGGTAGTGGTTGTACAGTATAATATCCAAATTGGTAGCCTACCGGGTACCAGGTAATCGTATCAATATAGTACCTTGGATATGATAAAACCATTGTCAACATTTAAAATCTGGTACTTGGTACTGCTTGGTCGTACGTACTTACCAGGTACAACAATTTAAAGTTCCTACCTACCAGGTAGTACTTAGGTCCTACTAGGACCTATACCAGGTACTATATCTCATGCCTTGTTAGTTATATTCTGACGTGATGTCCTACTGCAGGTCCAATGAGAGGAACAATGAGTATCAAGGAAGGCCCCACGCATCCCATTTTAGCGGACAATAACTTCAGGACTACAGTATTCCTACTACTTGCGCTATTCACAGCAACGGCAGCACTTGGACACAGGCAGCAAGGGACATTAGATGATGAAGTAGGTCTAGTAGATGAGGAGATGACGAACAACGTAGTCCCGAAGACATTTCATAGTGCATGTCCTAGGCCCACATCGGATTCGGACATATCTGAAAGCAATCATGATGGTAATGACTATCTTGCCGATGAAGAAATGGCAGATCAAAATGCATCAGGAAAGACAATTCGTATTGCAGGATTTAGTTCCGACCTAATCGATGACAACGCTGGCGATGATAGCATTCGTGAGAAGAATGGAATAAATTGGGATTCTACCACTTCTAAGCTTTCTCATCAAGTGAGCGATTTAACGAGAAGCGCTGGAGTTCGCACGGCGATGAGTAAAAAAACCTTAGGAACTACCACAACGACGAGTAGTAGAATGAAAGCATCATTCGAGATATCTTCTTTCCAGAACGCACCATCGTATTCCGCTCTCTCCAGGTTTGCTTGGAGCCTAATTACGATCCAATTACTTGTGAGCGCCTTTGGCATTGTGGTCTCGTATCATACCGGAATAGGTGCAATCGGAGGTGTCGTTAGTGGAATGATCGGCCTCTTCTTCGTTCAGCTCTCGTGGGTCGTGACCGTCCCTTCCGGGTGTTCCAAATGGCCCTTTGTGATAGGCTTGATAATTCTTCCTTTTGCCAAATCAGGTGGTTTTTTGGTGGAACCCGCACCTGGTGGAGACTCATTGGAAGACGGAATAAACTGGAAAGAATTTTTGAAGAGAATGGCGATTCTGTCAACTATGTGGAGCTGCCCTATGTATTTCGCCGCAAGCACAACTGGGAAGGTTTTGAGAAGGGATTGCGGAGATGTGGGAATTGATGCTCTAGGCTCAGATACTGGTCTGACAATACGAGAAAAGGTCATGGTGTGCTCTGCGAACTATCTCATTCTATTCCCCGGTATATTGTTTTACACATTCAATGCAGTAGGTGCGTTCATCGAGGCTGGCGAGTACAGTGATTTTGCTTGTGATGGGAGTTCTGCTGAGATTCAAGAACGAACTGAATTTGAATGCGAAACAAGAAAACAGTTCTACTTTGACTTTTCACGGCTAGCTTTGTCGAACATATTTCAAGGACTTGTTCTGGTCTTTGCTATCATTACATTAGCAACACTTCGATCATCAAGATTCGACTTGGGTGAAATGGTTCGATTTCGACTGTCGTTTGCAGAATGTATGACGTTTGGGATACTGGTATCGTTTTTTATTGTTACAGTGTATTGCGGTTCCCCCCTTTACGATCCAACCAGCGAAACAGCTCAAGAAATTGCGTACTGGTCTGTTTTTGTGTTGCCTGCAATGTTGATGATGGCGCTGGGAAAAATATCCTATGATGTGCTTCACGATAAATGCGTGATGAAAAGTGTACGGGAAAATTTGGTAGATCAGGAAGAACTAGAAGAAAATCCACAGATCTTCCTAAGGGAAAGCATTTTTGCTACGAACAATTTTGCTGCTTCAATAAGAAGCTCCGCTAGTTCACGTCGTTTTGGAAAAGAAGCCAATTTTGTATCGATTGATGAAAAAGAGAAAGAAGAATTAAGCAGTAGAATTGACACCCTTGAAGCTCTAATTAAAGAAATGAGAAAAGAATTAGGCACAAAAAAGATGAAATAGTTACATATTCCCGCTTCAGAGTATGAGTCGGTGCACATCTGAAAGGTACATCCATTGGATTGAGACTTTTTTACTGATCCGGAGAGATCGCATGTTCAAGAGGATAGATTTTTACGAAAACCCTTTCTTGCGTCACTGGAGCATAAACTATGTGAAGGCATAGTATGAAAGTAGGCACTTGAGTTTACGTAGCAGTAATGGACATACAGTATTTGGCGATATGGTGATTTTACCTGCAATTATATATCCGTACTTTCTCACTTTGAACATTAGGGTCTTGTGAAGAAAGCCCTTTTTATAGTCTTCTATTAGCAATATAAATGCATACACCTTCTTTCTTCAAAACACAAAAGTTTCTTAACACCAGGGAGCTAATTTGATCTAAGATATTGCAGTACACCAGGATACAGTATTTCCACAATACATGTCATCTCTCGAGGCAATACTAGCAGCAACACGAAAAGGCGACACCATCTCAAGTTAACAAAGAAGACTCCACACCAATTTATTTTACGACTTGAAGTAACTTGAAACTATTGTTTTAAAAATAATAAACTACTAGATTCCGGATTGGGATCCTATACACGTACAGGTAATCTGAAGTATAAACGACCACACGTACATACCTTGCTTAATCTCTTCATATAGTTTTACATGAAGTTTAGATGGATCATGTCCATCCATTTCCATCTTTTGTTGAACTGCTCCAATGGGCACACCTGCGAAAAGCATTTTGAAATACTATTCAAGTCAAGTGATGGTATGTCCACCAACAAAAAAGGTTAGATTCAGCTATGAATGCGCTACGATGAAACACCGACAAGACCGAGAAATTGATTCCCCCCCCTGCCCCCCTGCCCCCCCCCCCTAAAAAAAAACATGTACGTACTCGCCCATGTTCTCCTCGAACAATGGCTCCACGATCCGCCGTGACACGGATTCTTTTGCTTGGGTATGATTCGATCACTTCAGGATCTAGTCCATCTAGCCCGATCTTACTTTTGATATTTTCCATGTTTCTGGAAATACCTTCTTTCATCGTTTTGTACAGTTCCAGATCAAGTTTAGATGGGTCCAATCCATCAAAAGTCATTTTGTGGTGCACAGCTCCTACGGACACACCCGACAGAAGCATGTTGAAATACTGGTCAAACGACGCAGGAATATTGAAAGAAATGAGTGACCGAAAGATATTGTACTCGTACATTAGAGAAACATTTACTTGCCACTTTCTTCAGAAAACATTCGAGTACCTTACCATATTTTCCCGTTAGTGCCCGCTCCTCCGTTAAGTGGATTCTCCTGTACTGGCAACACTCAAGTATCTCAGGATCCAATCCATCTTCTTCCATCTGTTGCTTAACATCTCTCAGGATAACTCCATTACTTAAAAGATCAAAGTACTTCAATGCAGAAAGCAAGACCAAAACATGAGTCACACAACACTATTCGGACTCTTGGACTTTCAATCACGTTTCAGCCTTCGCCATTGTCTGCTGTATTCGAGATTTACAACATGGCATCGAATAAGTATTACTGCTCTCACCTTGGAGTATCCTAAATGCTTAGCCACCCCTGTTCGTCATCATCTCTGCTGGCAGCACGCATTTGTTTCACTCGATGGTACAATTCCACATCTAGTGTTGAAGGATCCAAACCCGCAATTTCCATCCTTTGCAACACAGCTTCCAAAGGTAATCCTACTTTGATCATCTTGATATACTATGTCAAAGCAATTAGAAAACATGACGACCAAACGGGTAAGGCAATTCATAATATATTAAATTTTGAATAAACAAACCCGTAAAATATAGGTGGGACAAACTATTATCAAGAAGCTGCATCACTATTACTTTCATCTTACCTTGGAATGCTCTCCATACAAAATTTTCTTTTCTTCTCGTGAAGAATGGCAAAACGAACTCTGGTCATTCCAAAACATAATTTCGTATTGAAAATTATCTAGATCGTTGGGATTCAATCCTTCCTCCCTCATTTTTTTTCGAACATTCTGAAGTTCAACACCATTCGCTAGCATTGTAAAATACTGAAAACAGAAAAGAAAAGCAATGACAAATAATTAATATCATAATGTTAGTACTGGCATCCCATATTATACCATAAACGTACAAACAAAGTATCACCGTGATACTCTACTATTTTAGACAGAGCTTTAGGAAAACTAGGATCATAATGTTGTACTCCGTCTTTCCATTTCATTATGGAGCAAAAGTTACACTAGACTACTGACTGAGCATGTTCCCACCTGTTCATATTGATCCTCTTGTTTAGAAAGCGTGTCTCCAGACATTTCATTTGCATTATCGAGAGCTGCCATTGTCTATGGTGGTGCAGTGGAGCAGAGAGACAAGATACAAGGTCAAGAGGTATTGTGTAAATTTTTTATAAAAGTAGACTGGTGACTGTTTGACGTCTGGTTCAAAAAATGTGTATCGTTAGGTCCAGTCGTTAGTTTTTCGTTTTACGGTATTTTGAGTCGTGGAAGTAGTTGATCGAGTGAATCGCACCCAAACCTTCTAGCTTTAGAGTTTAAAGGTATTACTGATAAATAATTCTGTTAATTATTTACCTGGTACCGCTAATGTCCGTACGAGAAACTCCCCTCCTTTGGAGCAGGAATCAACACAAAATGACTAGGAAAGAGACCTTGTTCAAGTTTGACAAGTTATTTTTCTATTAAAAAAAGTTTGGGGGCACCACCACAGGTCTCAATGCCCTCCAGTAGTTTACGCGTCTTCTGAGGTCTGTGGTATCCAAAGCATACACACCTTCAAGGACTAAAACAATCTGTGACAACCGCTTCATTTGAAAGTTGAAGATTTTGCGCTTCGCCCAGTTATCCTTGTCACGACCAGAAAAACAATGCTTGTAAGATGATAGGTATATCGATATCCTACAGTACAACGTAGTATTATTATATCCGAATACCCCGGCGGTAGGGCACAACCAGATACCAGACCTGCTCACGTCATTGACAAACTTACGTTTAGTCCTGGTGCGGTTTCTTTAGCACGCAATCTTTAAGATATTGGGATGTACCTGGTACCGTCAAAGAAGGATCGCATCACAATATTGTGACGTGCGCATCACAGTCCATGTAGGTACGGTTAGCTACGATTACTGCTCTCATTCATTATAATAAAAATGTAGGGATGTACCTGCTGCAAAAGGAAGATCCGATTTTCTTGACAGCTTTATTTCTTATTGAAAATGCGTCGTAACAATATGGTCCCATATAAAGAACTAGAAACTAGGACTAGAAGCCAATTGTTCTTGTCATCACCTTTAATGTCGCCAGGTATTATATGACTATGTATTTACAAAGACAGCACTCTGAACAATATTGAAATATTGTTAGAGACATTTACCAGGTACGAGTACAAGGTACACCCACCGTCTGCAACAGCAGATGCAACCTGTCTGTCTTTCTGGACAAAAACATGGGGCGACAGGGGACCGGCGGCGATCACCCTCCAAAATTTCAAAAATCGATCGTACACTAGTTTGGATAGGCACACGAGTGTCATTCACTATCAAAGGGTGTGAACACGTCCATTTAAGGAAAAAAATGGACTTCCACCCTGTATAAGGGAATTAATTATCACCATCTGTCGTCAGCTTGTACGCAGAAATGAGAATAAAAAAATGATACATACGATAATGCATACAGGGAGTATGAATAGTAGAAACTTCGAGTTGCCACACTAAAGGACCCCCCGCAGGAAAGCGAACTATTTCTCCATACTTTACGAGTACTCTTTCAGGAAGATTTGACAGCGCCTATTATTGCCACCAAATCAAAGAAGGAAATGAGAACAGGATCGTAAACTCAGAAAGCGAACAATTGCTACAGAAATACCCAACAATTTATCTTGAGAAAGGTACACCCCGTATCAGAAAAGTAAAATTCTACATGAAACAATACACCAATCAAGATTACAAGGAACTATTGGCTGTAATTTTATTACGATACTTCTCTTGTTCACAAGACAATTTAGCGATAGAATCTTCAGGCGCAGTACAGCCTGTATGAATCATTCTTTTGTGAAGAACAAGGGCAATTGAATATCAATGACTGGTGAATCATGAAACACCCCGTCATTGGATGCGTTCGCTCTCCGCCGCCGTCTCAAGAGATATTTGTGACGCAAATTGGATAATTACTGTACAAACGTCGAATGCAGGCAGTACAGTGACTGTACATCCACATAAATTACATAATCGTGAAGCACTACCTATACACAGTGGATATTGAACTATTGAAGATATGCAGAACAGGCTAATGTGAGAAGAACACCCCCTTCACCCCTTACAAGTTCCACATAAGTTTAGTGTAACACCTGATACAAATAATTCTTTAAATCTGCGGTTCACACCGGTCATCGCCACCTCCTAATAAATACGAGTAGACTACGACAAGAATAAGGTCTACCACAGGAAATCGCTCTACAGTAAGACTCTCTAGAAGGACAGCATACGAGTATCTCACATATTACGAGAAAATTCGTAACAAATTTGTGTTGGAAAGAGAGATTTTAGAATTTCGCACACCGTCAGTCTCATAATATTTCTTCGAAGCCAAATCTTTTCGGATACCTCCGCAAACCGATAGGATACCTTCTCAAACCGATAGGATACCTTATCGTCAGTTCTAATTTGTTCCCGCTGAAGATCGAACATAACACTCCGCAATTGATCTTATCCGAACACCATGAAGTTCCCTATCTCTCAAACCCTTCTCTTAGCTGTTCTCTCCGGTAAGTTTAAGCCAACTGTCCATCTCTGTCTAGAGATTCGAATACGCCCGACGAATCGTCGCTAACATGGTTTAATTTGTAATACGTTGTATTCTTTCGCGTTGCATATCCAACGAAACACAGAAACATCGGCAAAGAGAAATCTTCGTATAGGAGCCCGCAAAGCTCAAGCACTTACAGCTGACGCAGCCATAGATATTTTAAAGGCTGCCGATCTGTCCTTGGATCTTGATGGCCAACTTAATTTATATGAGTTCACTTTGGCCTTGATTCAAAACGGAGTTAGTGGTATGACAACTCAGCAAGTCAGCGATCTCTTCAATGAGATCACAAATGGAGGATATGCCATTGTCCTCTCTGACCTTGGAATTGGCGGTGATGGTCTCCTGGATAATATTGATACCACCGTTGATGAACTTGTAGAAAACGTTGATACTATTGTGGAAGATACCGTGGATAATTTGGACACTACTTTGGAAAATCTTGAGGAAACCGTTGATACTACGCTTGATAACGTTGACACAACTCTTGATAACCTCCTCAGCAATGTCGACGCCACTTTCCAGGACTTTATTGCCGACCTTGATTTATCATTATTTGATGCCGACGGTGACGGAATCATCAACTTGTCGGAATCTACTTTGGGCCTTGACAGCAATGGTGTTACAGCCGTGGTTGCTGCTGATTCTCAAATCACTGCTCTTGAAGACCTAATCAACCTCAGTGCAGATGGTACAGTCTCTGTTGCTGATCTTGAAGCCTCCTTGAACATTGATGGTGCTTCAACAGAAGCCACCTTTGATGCCAATACTGGTGGAGCCATTAACGTCCAAGAATTTGTGTTTGCTCTTGATGATGCACAGATCGTATCTCTCACAGTTGATGAGGCTAACACTCTTCTTGCCCAGCTCCAGGGCAGCGTTGACAACAGTGTTGGCCTCGCAGACTTACAAACTGCACTTACTGACCTCGAAAATCTTATCAGTAGGATCTCAGCTGAGTTCCAAACTTTCATTAACAACCTTGACATTGCTGCTCTTGACGTCAATGGTGATGGAAGCTTGAACCTATTGGAGTCCACGGTTGGCCTTGATATCAATGGAGTTAACGGATTTGTTGCGACTGATGCACAAATCACAGCTTTGAAGGACCTGGTGACAGCAGACGTCGATGGAACTATCTCCATTGAAGATATTATTGCCTCACTCAACATTGAAGGAGACACACCATATGCAGATGTCACCTTCAATGCTGAAACTGGAGGATCCATCAACATTGAAGAATTTGTTTTCGTTTTGGAATCCGGAGGTCTTCTTGAGATTTCTACAGAAGAAATCAATGCCTTGGTTACAGATCTTGATGCTACCGAAGACAATGTACTCAATCTCCAAGATTTGGAGTCCACTTTGAACAGTATTCTTGACAATATCTCTGATTCTTTCCAAACCTTCCTTGACAATCTTGACCTTGCTGCTGTCCTTGACGTGGACGGTGACGGAAGTACAAACTTGTTGGAAGCCTCTGTTGGACTTGATGGTGCCGGTGTGTCTGCCTTTGTTGCCACTGATGCTCAAATCACTGCTCTTCAAGAAATCCTTGCATCCGCCAGTGTCGATGGTACTGTATCCCTCGAACAGATTCAAGCTGCCATTGCTATCGACGGTGAAACCTATGCTGACATCACTTTTGATGCTGATACTGGAGGAGCTATCAATATTGAAGAGTTTCTTTTCGGATTGACATCTGGTGGAATTGCTGACATCTCTGTTGCAGAATTGGACATCTTGGTTGCTGATCTTGATGCCACGGTAGATAATATGCTCAATCTTCAAGATTTGGAAACTTCCTTGAACACAATGCTTGACGCGGTCTCTGATGCTTTCCAAACCTTTTTGTCGAACCTTGACCTTGCTGCACTTGATGTCAACGCTGATGGCTCCCTTGATTTGTTAGAAGCCACTGTTGGTCTTGACGAAGCCGGCATTTCCGCCTTTATTAGTACCGATGCACAGGTTGCTGCCCTTCAAGACCTTCTCAACACCAACGTTGATGCATCTATCTCACTTGCCGATCTCCAAGCTGCTGTTGCTATTGATGGTGCCGCCTACGCTGATGTTACGTTTGATGCTGAGAATGGAGGAACTGTCAACATTGAAGAACTTCTCTTCGGCTTGGAGTCATCTGGAATTCTCGAGATCTCTTCCGTTCAGTTGGAGGCTTTGGTAGCCGACCTTGATGCCACCATTGACAACCTCCTTAACCTTCAAGACCTGGAAACTACTTTGAATTCATTGCTAAAGCCCATCTACACCGGAACAGGCTTGGGCGACATCCGCGTTGCTCTTGATGCGGTCGATACCACTCTTCTCGACGATATTGCCAACCTTGACCTTGACCTCAAATTGTTTGACAGTGACGGTGATGGTTTCCTCACCACAGTTGAGCTCGAGACGGGTCTTTCCTCCTCTAATATTGTCGCCTCCAGTGACGCAATTGTTGATCTTTATGTTGCCCTTGATGTTGATGGTGATGGAAAGGTTGCTTTTGCTGAAGTTGAACTACCCAAGGTCTTAGAGGCAGTTGCTTCTATTAACGTTGGTGACTTTGATCTTGACCTTGATGGCGATCTCAATATCTTTGAGTTCTACAACGCACTTGTCCAAGGTGGTGTTACCGACCTTACCATTGCCGAAATCGAACTCATCTTTGATTACTTTGATGGTGATGGTGATTTGTCTGTGAGTGTGAACGACCTCCAAGTTGCCGTCGAACTCCCTTCGTTTGTCAACTTTGAACGCTGTGGTACTATCAACCTTTATGAGCTTGGACGTCGTATTGCCGAATTGGATGTAGATTTGGACCTTTCCACCACTGCTGGCATCGATGCCCTTGCCGTCATTTTGGAAGATGTTAGTGTTGAAGTTGATGGACTTATTGAAAATGTCGAAGAAACTCTCGATCAAGTTATTACAGATGTTGACAACACCGTTGACAACTTGATTGAAAACGTTGTTGAACCCGTCGTCGATGAATTAGTCGATGCTGTCGACACCACTCTCGATAATACAATCGATGCTGTTGATGAAACCATCGACAATGTTGTTGATGTTGTCAATGAAGTTGTTGATGTTGAACCCGTCGTCGATGAATTAGTCGATGCTGTTGACACCACTCTCGATAATACAATCGATGCTGTTGATGAAACCATCGACAATATTGTTGATGTAGTTACGGACGGTGACATTACTGTCGACGAAGTTGTTGATGTTGTTGACACCACTGTTGACACTGTTGTTGAAGATGTTGTCCAACCTGCCGTAGACGAGGTTGTCGATGTTGTTGATGCTGTCGATGAAGTTGTCGATACTCCTCTTGACGAAGTTGTTGCCGATGTCGATACCACCGTTGACACTGTTATTGAAGATGTTGTCCAACCTACCGTAGACGGCCTTCTTGATACTGATGGTTGTCCAATTGACTTGTCCAGTCCTCTATTGAATCAAGATCTCATTGCATCCATTAGTGGAGTAGACATTAGTGTCTTCGATCAAGATGGAAATGGTGCAATTGGTGCTTACGAATTCACTGTCGGCTTGATCCAAAGCGGAATTTCTGCATCTCAGCTTGACCTCAGCGCCTTGTTCGCTGCCCTTGACCTCGACGGAGACCTAAGTGTCCTCACCGAAGACTTCTTATGCGCCTTTAACTAGAGCGGCCTTGCTTTTACACGCCTACCCAACTTGCGAAATTCAAAACATGAATACTTCTCATTTTATATTATAAATGAATGCACTCTTTTGAAATGGATATTACATGGATCTGTACATGGAATAGAAAGGATTACCGGTTAAAATTTGGAATGAACATCATGTGATGGGACATGTTTGTAAAGATACGATATGGACTTGTTTCGTATTTTGTATTCTGGTTAGTTCCATGTAAAATACATTAAGAGTGTATGATTTAAAATAATGCATATCCTATACTATTTCTCATCTACACTTCCCAAATACTTCAATCTACATATTTGTTTTCCTTTTGGGACAGCATGTTCGTTTACTCTGTTGTAAGAAATGGAAAAGCAAAGCGATCGATAGATGCCACTGAACATGTAAATAATGTGTGACTCATTATGAAGGAGCTGTATATGTTTAGTTTGTAGGCAACAACCCAAAACGCATGATGGACATGGGATTGCTTATGTATTTGTTGCCTTCCTTCTCATAAAGTAATAAATTTCCAAGCTTTGTTAATAGAGTCTCTTACAGGTGTAAGGACTCCGTTGTGTATCGGTACCTCTTTGGTTTCTAGCAGTAAAAAATGGAATGAATTTAATCATGTACGTTTGCGGGACTAGAATGAAAGAATCGCTTTCTGTCTTTTCTACGCTAGTAGAATAGAGTGAACAGAATTCGAAAAGATAAATTTATAATAGCAAATATTTAATAACTACATGCACACGTACGGTTCTAGATTCCAGACACGAATGGGAAATTCACCAACAGAAAAAAATAATGAACATGCAGATATCCTAGTCCTACACAGGACAGCAGCAAAGACGTCCCCCAGCAACAACCCTAAAACGAAAAAACGCCCGTGAACCGCCGCACAGGAGGTTCTTCGGGGAGTCTGAATGATTTTTCCATACACAATATCAATATTAGAACCGCATCGACATCTTGGATAAGTAGTGATGGGCATCAGATGCTAGATAATTAATACACGCACAACAATTATTGAACAGCAAGATCCCTTGTTGTCCCCTCGCAATATTTATAGTGTAGAAAGAAAGAAAGAAAGAAAGAAAACATGCAAAACGAAAATCGAACAGTACGTTATTGTCTCCATTGCCGAAAGTCACAGCAGCATGACCATCCACAAACAGTACCAAGAGAGGAAGAAGAATCCAGTGACAATATTCACACTAATAATGATACTACTGCGACTGGATTGTTCAAAAAATGTTTAAGATGTAAACTTGCATGCTATTGTTCACGAAAATGTCAAAAACTTAATTTTTCATTACACAAAGATCCATGTAAACGTATATTTGAGATGCATAAAAAATTAGATAGCAACGTTTATCCTGTGGAATTAAAAAACTTTATGGCGAATAATAATAATAATAAGAACAATAATAAGGAGGAGGAGGAAAAGAATAATAATAACAACAATGATGACAAGATGAAGAATGACGAAGAAAAAATATTATTCCTATTATCGTCATTTGGTAACATGAATATTAATGAAAACGGGGACGACGACAATGCTGCTGCCGGCGATAAAAATGATTGCCCTGACCTTTTAAAAACAAAATCTAATATGCTACAATCTTTTGTTATGGATAAATTGAATTTAGCCACTCAAATTGTACGAATGACATATTTCTCGACAGATACATTTCAAAGAGGAAAAGAAATGTATGAAGTTGCGTTACATGACCATTATCTGGCATCACTTTCATTACTGCTACTTGTGATTCTCCCACCCAGGTCAACAACAACAACAGGAACATCAACACAATCAAAGGCACTACAGTCCACAAGAAAAGACGCGAACGTACATCATGATCAAGATACAACAACCACAACCACAACACGGATATCCTCTTGTTTCTCGTCGTCTGATTTGTTTTTGAGTTTAACAATGCAATTATTTGAAAGTATTACTATACTGTTGGTTGCTATGGGAGGTTATTGTGATGGGAAAGCTTTCAATTTTATGATTTATGGTTACAAAACACTAATACTGCTGCTACCATCCATATGTCACACGACCACCACCTCTGCAAGGACCGACACAAAGGAGACATTCGAGAATCATCCTACTACTGCAGTAGTATCATCACAATCAATAATAGAAAAAATAGAGCAATTTCGTACAATTATATCTTTGATACATGAAAATGTTCCATCGAAGCAATGGCCATCACCATTGAATAATGGAGTTGTGTACTCAAAACAGGATGATTCCTTGGATCAAATATTACCAGTTTTGTTTCCAATGAAAAAGAAGAAGAAAGGCAATGAAACTAATAAGGTTGGAAAAGCAGCAACTGAACAACAACAACGACAACAACAACAACCACATCAAACAATGGACACGCTTGTATCATTAGGATTACTTATGGTTCTTACCATTATTTATATACGCCAATTGGTACCATCATCATCAGACTCAGAAGAGACTGGCAGCCCTACCATGATTAGTGCACTAACACCATCAGCATTACTACAACATAATAAAAATAATAATGACGAAAGTTCTACTGGTGGTAATTTACGTCATGATGGACAAAACGGTAATGAAGACGATGAAGGACCTAATAACGACGACAACAGTAATAATATCAGCAACATTAACAGCAATAATCGTACCACTCCCAGTGGTGATGATATCACTCCTGAAGTCGACGACCTAGCTAACAGCAGCGGCACCATGAACATCAGCAACAACGTCAAAATGAATTCCATCAGGATAAAACACAATCTAAAGATTGTGTTGTCCACATTGAATTCTAGGAATCCGTTGTTACCTCGACTTCTGTTGGATAAAATTCCATTTCAGCGGGCTGATTGCTTCGAATTATTTTATCATTCTGCCCTGCCATTACCAGTAGACGGAGGATCACTTCTTGATGATAGTGGTGATGATAATGATACCGTTCAAGACGAGCAGCAACGCCTTTGTTCAAAAGCGGTTAATAGCAATGACGATGAAGACAGTATGGTTCTTCCTCTGATGGATGATATCTATTGGTACGTGCTTCAAGATCTTTTATTTTTATCTCCTGGGGTTAGTAGTATTTTAGATGATTATTATCCAGAACAGTATTGATGAGAAAGGAAAATTGCGCACACAGGAAGAAAAGGCATAACATAAGTAGTTTGTGTTACTACTCTAGCATAATATATACTGTAGTGTTAGCATTGAGAAGCTGATGTTTGCTTGGCTCTCAGCAGGATTTCATGAGGTGCAAATTTTGATTTTGGTAGCTCACCAGTCGGCAACCGTACAGTCAGCCAGCAAAGCATCTTGAACAACAGCAAGATTGTACAACCATGAATCTAAGGTTCTCCTTCTTGTTACTGTTTACTATTTATGCATCCCATGCTTCCTTTAATGTTGACCCACCACGTTCTGCTGCGGCCTGAACACCTAAATCTAATGGTTTCCATTCTTCTTTACGGCAATCCCATAGGGTAGCATTATAATCCAAAAGTGGTTGTGTTTTATCTTTCATTTGTACTACACTTTGCCATGTTTGAGCAGTATCCTGTAAGGATGGGATAGATATGCATAATGCATATATCCATACCATTTTCGCATCACTTATATCTCCCTCCGGTACGGTACCATTATCTCCCTTTTCTTTTTCTAATGCTTCCTTTAACGTTACCTTTAAATTATGTGCACCTGTACATGCACCCAACCATTCCAATCGTCCCTTTTCTAATGTTAGCCATATATCATCTAAATTAGAATTAACTTGATTTGCCTTTTCTTTTACTGCTTTTACTAATGCCGACCATCCCAGGGACGATCTTGCTGATTTGACCATTGTTTCAAATCCAGACGTTGATCCTGTGGCTTCTGCTACCCTGTTATCCATAACGATAGCCATCTTAACTGCCTCACTTTCCACGGGACACAAATCGCAACCTAAGCCTAACAAAAACCCGTCACGTACAATATGTAGTTCTTCTTCATTGGAACATGTTGCAAATGCAGCCAAGGTACCACGTTGATTATTGAAAGCATTTGTAAAAATAATTTCATCAGCTCTTGAAGGTTTTTGTTGTTGCTGCTTTTTTTCTTCATTCTTTTTTGAATTTGACGCAGTTGCAGCAGACGGTGATGACATTTTATAGACCTTTTTTATAGTAGGCAAGATTGACCATTCGCAGCAGTGCTGTTATTATTCAAAGCACAATGCTTTTTGTACAGTTTTCTAGAGTTACAATAAGAAAAGAGAAACTTTTCAAAAATACCAGAGCAAACGATTCACAAGATTATATCTCTCACCCCTCAGATCTCGTCTCCAGAGAGGACCACTGGCAGTCTCCTGGTACCTGGTATGATGTTATTCACTCTCTCTTTCTCTCTCTGGCAAAGAAATACGCATAACGATGATAGTACCTCCAGACCTAGAGAGGATGGCTCGTCCTGTTGTCTGACCCCACCCCTGAGCAGGGGTCTCTTACGCACGGTCGTCCACCGGTAACGGATCTGTAGAACCAGTACATAACTGCTTAATTCGTACTAATCAAAAATAATTTTTCGTCCGGCCTTCCACCCGTCTCCCTCCACCGCTCCTTCTTGGAGATTTTTCTTCTCTTCTGTACCTTTCCTACCAGACGGTACGATACAGATTTCTTTCCTCCGACAACAAAAACACAACGACACCAACGACGATGACAACAACAATGGCAAATTTCAAAGCAGAACACATAGAAAGTAAGTGGATGTAATTTGACAGGAACTAGTTTATGTATTATTCTAACACATATCTAGAAACATCCACATCTCCACACCAGCTGCACAAAAAGATTTTGCCCGTTTGTTTTGTACAAGGGCTCTCTCACACTACTGCGACATGGTACTCCATAAAACAGATCAGTGACAACATACCCGCATTACCAAGATTGTTGAGTGTTTCAGATGATGATTGCTCTCCAATATTCTGCAAGTACTAGGCTTCTATTCACCTTCCAATTGATTTATCAATGACAAAGTTGTCAATTTTTTGATAAAACACAAAGTATCCAACATATTCCAAACAAACAAACTCAAGTTGAAAGGAAAAGGTCCCCAGCACTGGTTCGTACAACTGGGGACAAAAAAACTTTCACATATTTCAAGACCTGGCACCTCTGTTGTATTGGCCTGCATTCCCTTTTTAGAGTCCATACCATCTGAATTTAACAAGAAAATTAAAGCAATACAAAGAGAATATACAAATGATATGAGGACTGATGATGGTGACAACAACAACCAACAAAGCAGCCAGGTACCGTCTACTCCTCACTTACTCTTGCTTTGTATGGAATCACTATGACTTCCTCTGTTAAAAACCTAAATAAATTCTGCCTCAATACAATTCAACAGCAATGTCACACCAATACAGCTTCAGGAGGTGTTACAATCAATTATCACTGAGTTTAATGAAGCAAAATCTGACAACATGCTGAACATATTAAACCAACCGTCTGCACCAATACCACCAGCCTCTAAATCCAATGACAATTTCTGTCCAACAATGAAATCATATTGCATACCCCTATATGATAGACGGGTTCATGCTGCCCTGTTAAGAGATATAATGACATTAATCAAAAAAATTGAGAGTGGATGTAAAAAATACATGTTGTCCTATGATGGTGCAACTAAAGGGTACTACCATCTTGTACCAATTCCCAAGGCTGGAGACTTTGACAAATTAAAGAGAAAGGCCATTGACAACAAGTGGATCCACAATATGTTAGTGGCTACTATGGGAGGGGGTACTGATGACAAGGACAACAATAGCAAGTCATTGTTCAATTTACTTACATACTTTGCAACAACTGATCTTTATAAGGATATTTGGGACAAAGTTGTCAATTTGAATGGATTTACATTGCCCAAAATAGATGCACATGGAACCAAAGCAGTCCAATCAATGTGTAATCTGAACACTAGTCAAATGGAAAGTCAGAGAAGCTGCCTGCGTATGGAAATTGGATCCTCAATATTTAGTTCCAAGTTTCAAGTCAATTCTGTTCTGAACCTAGAATATGTACAACCGGTGACAGATACATATAAACATGGAAGTGAGAGGATCCCCTTCTCTTACAGATCCCTCAAAGAATGTCTGCAACATTGGTTAAAAACACAAATCCAAAAAGACAGTGAGTCTTTACCCTTTTTTAATATTGACATCTGCATCAATTTAGATCATGGCAAGGGACACAGCCGAATTTCTGCAAACTTTATAGGAAGATACTGTGATGCTGATGGTACATGGCAATGTGTATATGTATGGGAGAATGAGGGTGAGAAAAGAATAAATTAGAATTAATTGAGATTGAATCAGGCAAATAAAGAATTCAAAGGACAATCTCTAGTCAAAAGAAAACAAGCAAATAATAGGCAATGTACATCATGATATGCTTTAGGTTTTGTTTTTGTAAAAGATGATGCCTTGGAGAAGGTTTCAGTAGTACTACTATCAGTATGCTGTTCTGAAAATAGACTCTGTCCAGTGTTGGGATCCGAGGGACCATTGTTTTGGCAAATGATATTGTACTATCTGTGTCATTAAATTCAATATGATAGTTAAAATCAGGCGGTACGGACAAGGATCCAGCTGTTACTGTAAGACTACCATCAAAAGCAGTGCTGCTGTCTTCCAATAAGGCTTGATTGACTGTACTGGGTGTTTCAAATGAATTCTTGAGGGATGCTATAGATTCTTCTACAGCTGTGGGGTCGTCCACAGATATAATGTGCACCTTTTGGTGAACGGTGGCACCATCGTTTTCCGTCACAACCAACCAATAACCCTATCTTTTGCCTATTACTTGTAAAGGGTCTTGGTAGACATTTGAAATGTGATACTCCAAATGATTTGCAATTGAATTCAAATCTGGAAGGGCAGGCTCAGAAGGTGCTTGAAGGCTGGAGGATTAAAATAAAATAAAGGCTTGGAGGGGAGATAAAAAAGAGAGGGGGACCAAATGAGTTCAGATGAATAGTCACTCCAGGGGGGGGAGGGAGCCGGCCGGTCTGAAAAGAGGTTAAAATATGACGTCATAGTGATGTAAAAAAGGATGAAAAGTGTCTACTAGGAGAAGCTAGTGGAATTTATTTGGAATTCCATTACCAGGTAGGTGGAATTACATTTATACATCTCGTACATACGAGAGATTTCGTCCTGTCGGAATTTCGGGAAAAAAAAAATAGTTGACACAGGGGGGGGGTATAATAAAATAAGCATTGATCGTTTCGTAAGTTTTGTCCCTCTCTTGACTATTGACCGCGAGAATCATCCATTGCAAATTGTATTGTTTGGTTACCTAAACAAATTGGATTCCTGCATCACAACGATGGAAGAAGGGAGTAGTCATCGACGTCTTGCAAGCACGTTGAATGAATCCTTTGCCAGGTTATCTCAACCATTCCGTTCTATTGGAGAAAAAAGAGATGCTATTGCAAATCGTCGTCAAAATGGTACTGCCGAAAATGGTTATGGTGACCAATCAAGCGCAAGGCATGTAGTATCAGCATTAGGATTTGAAATTGCACAAGCACGTGATAAATTTAAGAAGGTACAAATGAGACATGAAATTCGTTTATTGGATGCTCATGTTCGTTTTACCCAAGATGAATTGTCAAAACTAAAGTCAAAAAATTTAGATGACGAATATGAACGAGAAAAATTGGCCAAAGAATCTGAATTACGCTTGTTGGGATTACGGAAACAATATGAGCATTTGAAGTTTGAATTCGATGAAGAATCATCCTTATACCCGTACGCAGCAGCTCTTCAAGATCCAACCAATACGCCTAATTATATTTTGGTACTCCAGGCAAAATTATGTCGTGCTGTACACCGGATGTGTTTAATGGAACAACATTTGAAAATGCTCGATGTTTTATGTATGAAAGATATTGAAACTGCGGAAGTATCATTAAATTATCAAGTTGAAGCTGGCGAACGCGTCGAAAAAGGTCTTGTAGAGATTGTGACTGAAGCTCATGAAGATATATATGAAAATTTAGATGCCTTCAGTGGATCGTGTCGCAATCATTATATGGAATTGGTTCAATTAGAACGTAATCTTGCACAACAGAAAGAGATAGATAGACTCTTCCAACGCAATAAAGAAATGGATGAACAACTGAACACAAACAGCAACAGTGGAAAGAAATCGTTGTCATCCTCTGGTGATGATACTGCAGCGGATGAAGAAGATTTAGACGATAGTCCACAGCAAGATTCTTCCTACGAATCTTTTAGTAGAAAAGATAAGAGGCGATTACCTAAAGTTGGTGAAATTGGTAGGACAGTATGGAGCAAAGAAAAAGAAGACCCCGACATCATTCCGCAATCATCTCCTGCAATGGAATATCTCAAGAAAAGTGGTTTTGGAGATGACGAGGTTGAAGAGTAAATTTTGTAGTCTGTTCAGAGAGAATTATAATGAAAAAAATTAGGAATTCTTTAAAATAATATGAACCATAAATACCCATCATTGCTAGAATTGCCGAGCATGCCTTTTTGCTTTTAAGATTACCTTATCCAAGTGTAGACCATATCTATTTTCGAAAGGTAGGAAATGACTAATAATTATGATCTAACAAGAGGCCAAGAAATCCTCTCAAGAGGGGTGTTGGCGAACCCCCCCCGCCCCCTTGGTAGGAGTGGGCTCCATAGGGGAAAGGTTCTCTGAGGAGCTAAATTCAACCAATAGAAATGCGTAAAAATCACCCTATTATGGAGTGTATATATAAAAAAAGTGATGTAGAAGATCACCGAAAGTGCCGAAAATTGGGGGGAAGTCTGTCCTTTGTTCATTGTCTCTAATCTTAATAATTCTTCCAGATATCGTTCAATACAAAATATTGCAAGCAATAAAAATTACACGATGCAATCTTTCTTATAAAAAAACTAAATTAATTTGAATAAATAATACTTCTCCTAGTACTACAACTTAGGAGACAAACAACAAACACTTCTTCTTCTAAAATGTATTCCTGCTTTGTCTTCATCACGTTGCTTCAATCAACACTCCCACCAACTCAACAAAAAATCTCAAACATCACTAGTATTGGTCTTGGCACAGTGTTTGTGACCTAGTGCCTTCCATTGCAACAGGCCCATCTGGGCTTAGGGAAGCCCATATGGCATCGTTGTGTCCATGGTTATTTTAGTAACAATGTTGACGACCAATGTAGTTGATTAATAGCTCAAATGAAAGCTAAGAGTATGTACTTTTTGCATATGAAGTTAAATTATCAATATATTTGGTGTATGAGATGAAATAATTGTCTGAGTAATGCCATCGTCAATCTAATTTAGTCGTGGGCTTCGCCGATTTCTACAGAGACAGCCAGTACAGTTCTACGTAGTGAGCCCACACAGAGACCACGAGACCCACAACAATTTGCGTGGAAAAACAACAACACAAAAGAGACCACTGAGACCCACAACACCAGTGTAGCACAGAGGAGGCAGTCTTGTGGCGTTAGGGTTAGGGTTCATCTGTCTGTAGTAGCCCACAGTGTGGGCTCGGTGTGGGCCAGGCCCACTTGTGGGCTTGGCGATACTAGGCACTAGAAGTGGTTCACCATCATCTCATCCATATCATCATAACCTCCTCCTCTACCACAGGCAGCAGTAGCAAGAGAAGGACAAAAATTATTACTGCAGACTTGGCACCTGGTCCGAGCTTTTTGGGTTTTCTTGGAAGCCACCAGTTCTTTGGCACAAAGATTTAAAATCTTTGTTGTGGGATAGGGGCATCCTGGTTCCTGAACTGCATTCCTATAGGGATAAATGCCAAGTTCGTAATCTTCAGATTCATCTATTGGGCAGATAAATCCTGTTGGATCAACAAGAAAAGGCAAGTTGATCCTTAGTTGAATTTCTCTTGACTGAATTTCTTCATTGTTGTCAAACATATCTGTGTATTGCCTGTCCATCTTGGTCATGGCAATGTACAGAGGATGAGTAGTATTCATCCCCTGAAATTTTAACAAAACAATTTCAGGGTCAGTTACAGGACCACCCTTCAGGATTGACATTTTGTCCTTCACAGCATTCCCATCTTCAATGATTTTTATCTTGATTTTATCCTCTTGAACAGTTCCTTGCAGCTCAATAGAAATCCAAACCTATTGAGTTGTGCTGCTGGGATTCATGAAAACACTCCATAAGATTGGATATTGTTCATCAAGATCAACATCACAATCTTCTGATAATCTTGCTGTCATCCTGAGTTGATTAGTGAGGCCAGCATCCACATCAGGAGTGCCAAAACCTGGAGTCCAGGATGAAGCACTTGGAGGAGTACCAAAACCAGGACAAGGGGCTTCAGGGGTAGGATTAGAAGCATCCTTTTTCTTCTTGCTGATGGGAGTCTTCTTTTTTGGTAGCATTTCTTTGTTTTCAGAAA